>JAYMSW010000885.1:0-19057 GCA_036897725.1 Erodium texanum | reverse complement strand
TGATTTATGATATTTGTTTGCAGAAAAGGAATAGCAACAGATAGGATTGTCGGGTTTCAAGATTTAGGAGGAAAGGATGATTTCACGACAAGGGCATTTGAGGTTCTACTTGTAAAGAAAGGTGCAGTCTTTCTCTATGTTCTTCCTCTTCGTTTTTGTGTTTGGAATTTAAGTACGGTAACAAAGTCTTTCTCTATGTTGCTCGATTATGATTGTCGTTTTTTTTACAGATATAATTAGTGTGAAAAAAGGGAGTGAAGTGGACGAGGATGATGAAAGTGCGCGCAGGAGTGTGAGGTCCTCTGTGAATCACGACTCTGATTCTGACTGAAAGCGGTGATCTGCAGTTCTCTCGGTTTTGTTAAATCCAAATATGAATCCCTTGAGGCATTGGATCATCGTCTTGCAAGTGGAGTTGAATTCTATGTTCGTGTTTTCAGGTAAAAAAAAAATGACAGTCATGATCGAGCAACAAGCTTGTTTTGTAGCTGAAGCAATGTAATCTTAGTTTTTGCGTGATTATCATCTCGTTTGTCGAGCTCCATCACTTTTGTGTTGCAGAGAATAGTGATAAAGATTGATAATAACATCATCATAATGTAAGCATGGTCTTAGTTAAGTACTTTTAAATTTTCACTTCAACATTTTTTATTTTATTTTAATTATATGTGAGAATATTGTTATTTTTCAAAAAAAAAATCAAGAATAAAACAATCAATTTCTTTCGAAACAGTATATATGAAAAACAAAAATAAAATTATGTAACATTATTTTCACTTCAACATTTTTTATTTTATTTTAATTACATGTGAGAAAATTGTTATTTTTCAAAAAAAAATTAAGATAAAACAATCAATTTCTTTTGAAACAGCATATATGAAAAACAAAAATAAAATTATGTAACATTTTAAAACAAAAATGGTAGTTTTAAGTTCAAATTTTTTGTTATTAGATATTCTATCAATCAGTTGGGGGAATGGTTGAAATGTGTCATTATGAATTAGGCACGATAAACCATTTAATGAAAAAAAAACTCATTTTTCGATGTTTGGTTAGGCTTCGAGTTTCCAATGCTCGGAGTTTGGTTGATTGATTTACTGATATCGGCACATCAATTTCAGCCAATCGATTTTCCAGTGACCTTAACCCCAATCCCATATTCATGGTTGGTTTCGTTTAGTCTAGGGTTTGATTAGGTTGGGGGAAGCAAAAGGGTAGTTTAGGTACTCCGAAAAAAATAAGTTTGACGTACAACCGTTCATTTCAATAAAATGTAAGATTTTGAACTACGCATCATTCAATAAACAGCTTATGGATAATTTTTTTTTATTTTAACTTTTCGTCAATACCCAATTCATAAGACCATAATAGTTACCAAAGATTCCCCTTCTATTAATTCAAAAAAGAAAATGGTAAAATATACTCGTTGTACAACCGTTCATTTCAATAAAATATAAGATTTTGAACTACGCATCATTCAATAAACAGCTCATGGATCATTTTTTTTTTCATTTTAACTTTTCGTCAATACCCAATTCATAAGGCCACAATAGTTACCAAAGATTCTCCTTCTATTAATTCAAAAAAGAATATGGTAAAATATGATGTCATTGCTAAGTTACAACAAATATATCAAAAATACATGGTACTAACGTAAGACAGACCTGTACACCTGTACAATAGAGCTACTATTCTATCTTCAAGTTGTGGGAACTCATCTAATATTACTAATACATCATATATATATATTTATCTATTTGTATGTTTGTGACGAGATGTGTAAATCAAAACCACTCGACGTTGCATTTCGGATAGAAACCTTTGTCTGCGGCAACGATCGAAAGACCGAGTAGTTCTTTCTGAACTTTGAACCTCTCGAAGAACACCGAGCAAGCAAGGGACTTGCACTTTATCCCGCTCTCCACAACCCAGTCCCCTCCACCGCAATGTCCACAGATCTGCAAAGTAAAAAACAGACACCTTCAAACGTCACCTTGTTTACTTCACAGTACGTGTTCCATCGAATATAATATTAAAGAGTCGTTGGCTGTTAGATTTTGATGCTCAACACAATGATTTAACATTTATATAAGCATGCACAAATGTTATCATCTGAGCTTGGCAATGCTTAAACTGGAATGATCAGATAGCCTCCTACGAATGCAATTGTAGTGTATTTAGGCCAAAACGACCCTTTGCACCAGTATGAAGAAAACAAGTTTTTGACGGTGATAAAATCTGCGTCATAGTTGAAAACAAGTTTTTGACAATGATAAAATCTGCATCTTAGTTGGGTTTTTACTCTCAAAGGCCTGAACAAATGGCGTTCGAAACAAACAACGGGTTCAATCGGGTCCAAAAATTCGATAAAACGAAAGCGTATAACAGTGATACTTACAGCAGCAAGGTGTTGCATCTCTCTCTCCAGCTTCGATGTTTTCCCAGTCACAGCTGTTGCAACTGCAGTTTCATTCTGGGAACAATCATTGCATATATGAGATGATGCCTGGACCAACTCCCCACATAAAACACAATGTCTCGACAGATAGTAATAATCAATCCTTGTTCTGTATGGATTTGGAGCATGAAAGGAACGTTTACTGAAAGCATCCCTGACTGGACGGGGCATTTCCAGAAACCAGATGTTTAAGTCGACTCCAACAAGTCCAAATACTCTTTGCAGAGCCGGGTTTATCTGTTTGTTAATGTAGTATAAGTCATTCAATCTGAACGGCGAATTGATTGTTAGCATATCCAACGGATCCACAACCATATCAACCAGGCGGGCCCCGGGCTCCCCATGGATTACAACATAGGGTACTCTTTCTCCATAACGCGGTTCGGCCCTAGGATCAGCCCTCATTGCTTTGGTGGCTACAATTGCTCCAGGTGGCAATGATGAAGCCCTTGTACTGTAGGTACCCAAGCGAACCTCCTTCGCAAAAACAAAATCCTGCAGTGACACCCTACCGGATAGAATTCGTGTCCATTGACGCTGCAAATATGTTTTAACCTATGGCAACAGAGATGGAAAAGATCAACCTTAAATACCAAATAACCCAAAATCACAAGATAAATGCTATCAACTTTAACGGAGAGCTTAATACCAAAAATTTCAGCGAATATTATTATGGCAGTGTCATATATTTGTTTTTTGAGGTGGCCATGAGAGTAGTGGTTTGGTTGATATGTAATTCCTATCAAGTTTATTTTGATTCTTCTGCTGAATGTATTTATATCATTTAGCTATAAAGGTATTTCAGTAACATATCATTAAAAATGTTGAAAGAAATGGAAAAAAGAACTATAAACTTGAATTAATCGCCTATCAAAAAAAGGGAAGAAGAAAAAAAACTCGAATGATCATATCTCATCAGAAATCTATCTTTGAATTAATGACTTATAAAGCACTGCATAAGACACATAATTCTACCTTTGAGATGTCCTGATGTTCGAAAAAGATTCTTAAGGACTGCTCCATTGTCTTAGCTACAGCTTCGCAAGTATCTCTTCGTACTGTCTCAATACCTTTGGCATCAAAAACAGGTTGTGTTTGGTCGGGGCTCTCGTAACTATATCCAACATACCTTTTCTTAGTAAGAAGAAAGCACGGCTGATAAACTTTCTCCAACTTTAATGTAACTGGATTAGGATTCATTGCAGTTACTGCAGATGCAATCTCCTTTCCAATTTGAAAAGCTTCTTTCATAGTGCGCCCTTTCAGAAGGACAAACATGCTGCAAAAACAAAGATAATTAAAACAAGCTAGTATGACCGAGCACCATGCTAGAAAAGTTCGGTCAGGGAAACATTTTTGCTTTTTCAAATGTAGGTTATGTAAAATTCTAAACTGAAATCCCATATTTGATGCTACTATGACATATTCTAGGGCGTGGATGAAGGAAAATGTAATGTAGTTGTGGCAGTTCGCATGCAAACCACATCCACATGCAATGTAATTGCATATAATCATTTTTTTATATATATATTTCAACCCCTAGCAACAAAAAAGTGACAATTTTGATTATACCTGTCCGTATCGCCATATATAACTTCAGCATTCCACTTATCATGAGCGTTTACAAGAGAAATAGCATTTTCTAGAGTTCTACGGCCACATTGAACAATGCTGTCTGCAAGCTCTGCACAAGGCATGCGCCCACTAAATCCAGCAGCTGTATAGCCATATGTTACATTTGCTATTAGCTTCAAAGCAAGCTGTCTGGCATCAAAAATCTGAAAGATTTTCAAGTTAGCGAATTTCATAACAAAACAGATTTACATAACATAATCAACATCAAGAAGAGCAGTTTTATTCAGGCAACATACACAAGGATTTATCATATAATGCAAGATAGAGTCCGTTAACTCTCCAAAACAGCACCAGACAGATGTCAAGAGAAATATGATACAAGTGTATCAGAAGGCTATTCCTAACTGATATCAAACTACTGATTATGTTTGTCTACAAGATGTTCAACTCAACAAGAAAAAGATGAATAGTCTAAAGCAAAGCATAAAATAGAAGCTGTCTTATTAATATCAAATTACTAGAAGCCAGTAAAAAATTATGTTGTGCATCTGTACCCTATGAAGAACTTGCTGAGAAGGATCCAACTTTTTTATTGCCTGTTTCACCATTATTCTCGTTGATAATATTTCTTCCAACAACCGGGGCAGCACGCCTTTACGTACCTATATGATGCCAATGAATTATGTTTTACCTCTGAACTGGATACTAGTCAAAATATACATTACAATGGAAATAACAAAAGAAACTAATGTACAAGGATGCCAAAATAAGAGTACACCACCCACCTACAAGATAGCTAATTTAATTAGTTATAAATATCCCAAGGCAGTGAAAAACTAGTCAAGATAGACATAACAGTTCTTTTTTTTTGATCAGAAAGAAGGGAAATGCAATATCGCAGGTATGGGGATTGGAACCAGTGACCTCATGCTTATTACATGAAGCCTCTGCCACTTCACCCACAACCCTTGATAATAGACATAACAGTTCAATCCCTTAACTTTGTAATATGACCACATCATTGAGTTTAAAACTATAGGGCGAACCGTACAGATCACAATTTCCTAGACTACTGATTAGTTTCCATCAATTTCTTGAGAGCAAGAAAGCATCTGACAGCTTTACAATCTACAACAGTTTATGTACTTCCTTACCTGTTGAAGCATGATGCCTCACATTGAATAAAAATAGAAGGAAAAAAAGGTAGATATGAAGGTAAGGATTGCACTCAGTAACAAGATTAACCTTCTAGTCATGCTCTTATCACACAGCTCACACGCATAAATTAAAGAGGCTATTCTAAACGAGTTTTATGGTTGCGTCGACTGATAGTACGAGGAAGTTGTACAGATATGGCTTCAGGAACCAAAGACACAAGAGAGACGAGCATGTATATACCAGCAAGCTTTCGAGTTTGATTTGCTTACTACATTTATTCCATTTTAGTACCAATCAGATATTGCCCTGGTTAGTTGAAAACACAATGCAATCAATTCACCCAACCAACATTAATTCCATACATGCTCCTCTATGAACACGATAAGAGAAACTGAAGAATGCAATACATGTGTAAACAAGATACACTTAGAAGATTTACCTCTGTAGGCACATACATAACACCATTTGGCATAAGAAGTACTTGTTTCCTGAGATCCCGCAAACTACGTGAATCTGATGAATACAAGCTTACCCCAAGTGTACCTACCTTTGAAGGTACAACATTTCCAAGACATGTACAAAAGCAAAGGTTGTATGCAATTATCATTGATGGATAAAGAGACTGGAAATCCAAAACAACAACAGGATCTGCATAAAAACCAGATTCTGGTTCCATAACAAGAGGTATGCACTCCATTGCTGGTTGAGAAGCAACCTGATTATAATACAGAGTCAGGGAACAAATGGCACATATTTTAAAATGCAAAGTCAAAGCACATAATTAGAAAGAAGACTCAGACGGTAAAATAAGACTCCGAGTAATCAAAATTAGCATGAACGTGGACCCATTCTTTAACTATGATTATAATCATTCTGCCTACACTGTTAATGATAATCAGATCATATCATGGGGAATATAATGTGGAATGTAAATGCCAAATAATATCATAGGGAACACAATCAGCATCATATCATGGGAATATAAAAAATAAAAAACTGGAAACCTGTTGATTCCCAGGAGAAATGGCAAGATAATTCTGCGTATGTGCCAATCTCAGGAACATTGATTCTACACGGTATTGGGAGCCTCGAGAAAGCACGGAGAAAAAATCAATGCCAAAGACACGAGCAAGTTCTGATGTTCGATTTATCTGAAAACCCACAAATGCACATGTCAGTTTAGAAAAATAATGCACAAAGAAAGAGATAAGACGAGCTAGTTAACATTTTTAACGACGGTAAGCACTACATAAATACTATTATTTGCTTGAATGAAATACAATTCTAAACAAGATACATGATAAAGTATGCCTCAGAACAATATGAGATACTGAAACTATAGAAAGCAGCATGACAAAGTTATATTCTGGTTGAGAAGTTATCCTACCATATCAAGCTGATTCATTATCTCTAGGTTCAACTTAGCTCTGCTGACAACATAATCAATACATTTATGTCTTGCTCGTCCAGGTCCGCTTGAAAACCACTTTGTCAGTACTTTGTATTGAAACAAGGGAACTTTTTGTCTCAAAACAGATTCAGCTACCGCTTCAACTGTATACATTTTAAGCTTAAGTTCACCACGCATCAGACGCCATATGTTAAGGACAATTCTACCACCAACATGAACCCCACTAGCATGAGTTCGCCCCCATTCATCCTCAATAATTGCATCTCCTATTATGGTAGAATCAGTTATTAAAGGGTCAGGTTGAATAGCATCTGGTAGTACCTCCTCAGAAATCTCAGAATACCCAGTAGCTATCCTGGATTTAGATGGAGTCCGAGATATACTATTGAGCAAGCCTATACCAAGATATGAAGCCCTTTCTGCCAAAAAGCCAAGAGAACCACCTTGAATATCCCAACCCATTATCATATCTGGATCAAATGAACACACGATCTCTATGAAGTGGCTAAGCAACTGCCTTTCCTCAGAAAAGACTAACATGTTGCAACATGATACTGCATCAAGATTCCTGTAAATCAAAGCAAACAAGCATAAAAACCCAAATACAACAGACAGTTTAAATGGAATCTTAAAAGACTAGAGGATAAAATTGGTTCTTCATTATGGTTGGGGTTAATGGATAAGCTAGGAGATCTTAACCAAAAGTAGCCCAATCCTTCCTAATGAAAAGGCATCCTAGGTATCTTTACTTCTAGTGTACCCTCCAAAACTATTCATATATTTGACAGCAACAAAGCCAACAACTACTAGCCTCGGCCAATTCTATGCATGCTTCTTAGTTTCTTGCTTCATCACAAATAAATAGCAGAAAAGGGAAGCTATGATAGGGCAAGAAGTTCAGTGAGGTAGAAATTAGAATTAAACAGAGATATGGAGCAATTAGAAACACGAATTATCCATTAGAACTTAAGTATCGATTAGAGAATATACTGAGATAAAGAAGAGACTAGGAGAATTATATACACTACAAAACCTCAAAAGTACAACCCCCATAAAAGAACTTACCAAGATTATATGAAGCACAAAGCATTTTACCTTACACAAGGTCCAGTTTTACTATGTAAAAGTGCATGGACTTCAGCCACAGAATCACTATCACTCTGAACTGCTAGAGCTATAACATTGACAGCATCAAATCGAGGATCAGGACGAAGATCACCTCTGGACGCTGCATGAATCTGTCACAGCATTCAAATGAAGATAAAAAAAATGAGCAGACTAAAACGCATTTACAAAATATATAGATGATACAACATCTTCAATACACTAGCATGTAAGAAAAGTTTGATTACAAGAAATTTTCAAACAATGTATTACTCTTTACAGATAAATCATAAAATAAAAACCTTTAATTATACTAGCATTAGGACAATAATCACTTTGTCATACCCTCTATTTTTCTCACCAAAATTGCTTGCGCACCATTCCTTCTTTTAGTAATCCCATAATATTTTCCATTTTGATGGGTCAAGAAATACAATGTTTAGACAAAAGGTAAAGACAGATAACACAGGAGGATGTTGAACTGAACAAAAAGAAAATAGTGGTACATATAAAGGGAAGGGTGAAACCCAACTATTAAGATTAGCCTTTAGTTGTGGAGCGCAACCTGATATATGTAACGAAGAATTTTGAATTTACTCATGGAATCAGAACCCAGTTGACTTGAGCTTTTTGTATGGGCCATGTGCATAAGTCCAGCCCCACACATGAGGGGAGTGTTGAAGTCTAAAGTCCCATACGAACAAAAATTAAAAGGGAAGAGTCAAAGCCAACTACAAAGGTTAACTTTTCAGTTGTAAGCCCAATCCGATATATATGACTCACATTTTAAAATTCTTCAAAGGGTAATTACCATAAACTATTTTCTTGGTCAGGTAAGATTACAGTCTACTCAATAAGTTGTATTTTCTAAGGTTGGCAAACAATCTGGGAACCACAAATGAAAAGGAAGGACTCTTCATCATGTAAAAAAAACAGTTGTACTGAGTTACTTTATCTAGAATGTGTACTAACTGAACATCATTTTCAAATTATAACATAATCAACAGTTGCATTAAGTTACTTTATCTAGTGATGCAATAGCATTCTATCTATAATGACTGAACATCATTTCCAAATAGTTTGAACATCTTACTAAGAGCAATATCTCACGTATATTTACTTAAGTTTACAAAATCTAATAGTCATGTGTGTCAGTGTGGACATACATCATTGTTAGCAACCGATGCAAAATCATACGCAACGATGCGCACAGCATTTGAAAGATTAGTAGCAAAATCCTAGCAATGGTTGACAAATCTTATGATAAATAGAACTAAAATAGGTAATGAAACTTGAGGTAGAATTGCTTCGCGAGAACAAAGAAACAGATTTTACATGACCACCACACATACATTGCAACAATATCAACTGTACCTCTATGCTTAATAATGTAAGCTGTTGCCCACAACCAAAACTTGCTGGATCTCTAAACCCAATTTGACTACGAGGTGTAGATCTTGATTTCCCATCAGGTCCTGAAATCTGAGAAGCGTCTTGTGAGCAATCAGTTGCTTTCACCACCTTCCCTGTATTTCCTTTACTCTGCAACATCATGTAATCTTTCCGATAAAAAACCATCATGTAATCTTGTTACAAAACGAGTTGACTTTTGCATTCAAATTGCAAATATTTTCTTTAGATACCTGCAGAATCTTCCTCATATGAGATACAAAATCAGCTTCAGGAGCCTTGTTACCAATGTTAGGAAAGTAACTTTGTGAACCAATTTCCCTGCTAGAAAGACCTACAAGAAGTTTCCACTACTTAATAAGCATTACTACTTAATAAACATTGGTTTTTCCCAAAGAAAAATTAATTAACTCACCATTCGAAGAACACGCCACTTCCACTGGCACTTCCTTGCTCTCCTCAGAATCACCTAAAATTTGATTACAAAAAATGAATAATTGTGTACGTTATAAAAAGACTCGTATCTAATAGTTTTGACCATCACCTTTTCCATCAGACAATAGCCATTTTTGTACACTACCTACTGAAGGTGGTGCACACAAAGGAGTCAAAACATATAATTGTGAACCATCATTTAGATAGTGGGTAGGAACATTAACAGTAGCTTTTTGATGAAAACTGCACTCATCATTATCAAGGTGCTTATTTTCAACTTCTGTCTCTTCTTGGCTATCCTGAACAAAGAAGGGGAGAAGTTCACCAGGAGATTGCCCTGATAAGAAAAAAAAAATTCGTCAGAGGACAGTACAACAAGTTTGAAGTCAAAATGAAAGAAGAAGAAGCTCGCCACAACATTGAAAATATCTGTGGAGTCCTGAATAGTGTAAATCGGAGACGTCTATATGAAAGTTCAAAAAATTTCAATGAGCAAAAAGACTCGCAATAGCTGATATCTCTTGAAATTTCACCATTTCTCGAAAAGTGGACAACACTAGAAGACTATAGCAATTGCAACTTAACTTGTTTAGTCTGTTTTAGGAATAAGGCTCTGTTTTCACAGGAGTTGGTACTAGTTATTTCAGCAATAAAAGTTTCAGCGATCCTCTTGTTTATTTATAGCATATTTTGATGGAACCCAAATAAAATTGGAAATTGAGTTTGGCATCATATCAAGGAAAATGGAATACCACACCTGATATTCCCTTATGGTTTTCCCCCACTAGATGATAGTTACGGATAGTACCTAACACTGAAGCATTGTCAACAAGGTCTGTCTTGTCAGCAGTTGTGGATTTTGCTTCCATGTTGATATTCATGGAGTCTGAGAGGCCAACCCCTGATATAGTAGTTTGGAATCCCTCTGAGCACCTCTGGTTTTCATTTTGCAGAACTCTTGTACTGGTCTTTGCATAATTACCTACAAGATAACCAGAGACATCTCATAAGCAAATTCAAAGAAGTTTGCTTTCAATGCCCTTTTGCTTTCAGAACATCTCTACACAATTTACAACCAATGATCAAATTTTAAAAAATCAAACATCAAGGAACAATTAGATAAGGAAGCAGGAACATCAAAAAAAAAAAATATATTCCACAGCTTTACCATTATTACTATCAAAATGATCCATAGAAACTGCAACATCTTGCGTCTGGGATTTCAAAAGTTGAGAAGGTTCCCTTCTCCCAGCAGCATGAAGTGGATTTGGCTCCAGCAATCTTAGTTCTCTAGATCCAGTAGTATCTCCAACTTCATGATCATAGATTTCAGCAGCACAACTCTTTTCAAGAGTCGCAGAATCAGTTTGGAATGATTTCCCAATTTCTGATTGCATGTCAATAAGTGGTAAGTTAATGTTGGGAATCTGATGGTCTTCATATTGTGATATGTCAAAATCTAACTGTTTTGGGTAAATATACAAATCTTCTTGATGCTCCCCTTCCAAAAGAATCCTTTTAATCCTACTTGATTCAGGTGGTTCTACTCTGTAGTATCGCTTTCTTCTCATCAAGTCACGCACAGAACATCCAACTAGTGCACTCCCACCCTTCATATGATAAATATTTGCTTCAGACGTTTGCATAAAGTCAGAATGCTTAACCATGGCATTTCCAGCTGAGGAAAAAGGTATTGATCCCCATGATGACTTTCTCTCTCTGTGGTTACCACTAAAGTTTTCAGCCTTGTCTTCCAACACCTGGTGTTGGGAGGACCTATTGGATTGAGTGTTCATCTCTGTTACAGATGTATTTCCAGCACAAGGAGAGAAGTATGGATCATCATTGGAGCCATCCACTTGGGGTATCACTTCATCTGATGAAATTAAAGAAGGATTATGATGAGGGGAACAAGAAGCTCTTTTATTAGAATCCTTAGTGTCGATTAAATCCTCAACTGAATCAAGAATGTCCTGACATTCTTGTTGTGACTCATTTTCGTATTCCATATTAGCTTTCTCTAGCACCTTATCGATGGTTGTTGCAGGCAACAAAGGACTCAGAATTGTCTCGCGAACAAGTTCATCATCGGAGTTTATCTCTTCAGCAGCCTGAGAACAGGCTAACCAATTTAGAAGCCCCAGGACTTCCATATCTGCATGCTGACAGACATTAATTTAAAATCCGTGAGACAAGATCACCAACTAAATTCTCACAAGTACAAAGTGAGACAATATATAAAAAGAAAGTTCTGGAAAGTGAGGCAAAATGCTGAACAACACCCATCAAACTGTCCGAGAAAACATTAACAGCAATAGTTTACTCAACCTAAAGAGTAAAGTTCAGAAGTCATCCTATAACATGATGGAAAAGGGATGGAAATGTTAAGTCATAAACTGAAATTCATGGGCACACTTGTGACATCCTGGAAGATAATTATAATACCATTTAAGGAATCAAATTTATAAGTAAATGCATTAAGATGGAGAAAACAAGAAAACAATCTACAGGGAACTACATGATGATACAAATTAGGAATGGTTGCCCAAATAGTCCCTAAATTACTGAAAAATGACTCATTTAGTCCTCCAACTATTTTTATGACAATTTAGTCCTCAAAACTGTTAGAAAACCGACCAATTTGGTCCTTGTCATTAGTCATGGTTAGGTTTACTGCTAAAATTGTTAATGTGATATTAAAAAAATAAGAATTTTAAAAATAATTACAATCATTGATGACAGTACATCAAATTCATAAAAAAAAATTGACGTTTTGGACTGATTTGGGATTGAGGACTAAAATTGGGAAACTACAGTAATAATTTTTATCTTTTGTTTGACACACCACAATGTCCTTTTGATTTATTTATTGCTAGGAATTAGGTGACACATCATCTATAATTGTGTAATTATTTAGTTTGTGTGATGTAAGAAATTTTACGGTTAGACTAATCGTGGCTAAAGGTAAGGACCAAATTGGCATAAAATTAGTTTAGGATTAAATCAGTCTTTTTTCAATAGTTTAGGGACTATTTTGGCAGTTATTCCTAAAAAACAAATTTGTTGCACACAAGTAAAAAGGTGAAAGAAACAAAGACAAGCAAAACCATCAATATTACCTTATGATCTAATGATCCTATAATTTCAGGCGACTGCATTTGATCAACAGAGAGTGTTCTAGGACAACCCTCCCTCCCTTCAACATCTACTGCACAAACTTCCTCTTCTTGGACTAAGCCTTGTGGTGGAAGAGCTCCAACAATGTCTTCCTCAACACACGTCAATGGTTGCCTAATAGAATTAGCAAGTTCCACTTCAATCATATTGCGCTCATCAGTTACAGATGCCATTGACTGCACAAAGCTCGTTTTGTTCTCATCTGGAGAACATTCTGCTTGGCAACATAACTCTGCAAGCTTGCTCTCAAATTCACAACCACATGAAAGAGCTTTGAGAACTTCATTTGGTAACGGTTTACCAGGATCAGGAGGTAACCCCTCAAGCACCCCAGTCCGTTCATACTCCTCCTTTTGAAGCAAAAGGTAAAGCTCAAAAAAAGAATATCCAAGCAATATAAAATGTAAGTAACGGAAGAATAAAATAGAAGGTATGAGAGCACACCTCCCAAATTGGTAAAAGAGACTGAACCATCTTCACATCTGAACGGGTTTGTGAAAGGGAGGTGTACATTAGAAACTGTTGATTCAAAATATCTGCCAAGCCACAATAAAGAATTAATTTTATTGATAGACAATTTTTTAAAAAAGTTTTCCATTAAACCCTCCCAGCCACCAAACGGGATGCGAACTCACATCTCCAGAGTGAAAGTGTGAAGCTCTCACCATTCGAGTATTCCTTGGGGGATAATAACAAACTCAATATTATAATGATACTGTGAAGGAAAGATGCAATGCAAGAATCTCCATGGAAAACATGAATCTCACATACCATCTACAGAAGTATCTCCCTCAAGTTCACAAACACTTTGTCGTTTGATGCTGTGAGTATCTTGGCTGAACAATGCATCACCAGAATACTCCCATATCCAATCGTACGGAATTTTGGAGGACACCCAAACAGGAGCAGCTAAGCATGCATTACCACTTGAATCTGCCTAATGGAGAATTTCAGCAACATCTTAAAAATTAATATTGTGAATTTGTGATCACCTAAAGTATCTGGTATACAAGAAACGAAGGCTACCTGAATATCAGTAGACATGCAAGTTAATTTGTCCACTTCATCTCCATGTTGGGCCTTATATTTAAATTTCCTTGGGGAGAAAACATCTGGCACTGGATGGCGAAATTTCATTTTTGATAGATGTATATGGCCCATTCCATACAAGTTATAGTCAACCTAACAATGGAAACCCAGATCATACTGAGATACGAGCAGCAGCACACATACACGTATGTAAAGAAGATGGGAGAGTTTGGGCATCCTGTGATGCGTCCCGGATATAGAATGAATCCAATACATATAACTAGGACCCGTACCATCATATACAGTTCAGCAAGTATACAGATAAGTAGGACCTTACCATCATACACAGTTATGCAATAATACAAAACCAGCACATGGATTAAATCAAATTATATAATCATGCATCTACATATTCAGTTAGAAGAGCAGTTTTGTCAAGAGACACTTTTGAGTTGGAACTACATAGCTGTGCATAATTCAATAAAAATTACGTGTGCAGATGTCCCAGAGAACCTATAATGACCATAAACAAGTAATTCACATATAACAAATTATAGATTAAAAATTATCAATTTACTTACTGAATGATAAACTGTACGTACCAGAAACTGCAAAATAAAGGGAATATGGGATTCATGGGGTTGTATCCTTCTATCAAGAACTGCACCACTCTAAAAAAAAATTATCAGTATGATAAAAACGCATTGTATAAGTAATAAATACAAGTATACACATCTAGACAGAAAATCTGCAATTCCTAAAAGAACCAACAAAATACACAAACTCCAAATTCAAAAATACACATTCAAACTCATAAAACACATATCAAGTGTATAACCTATGAGACACTAAGTTCCGTATTCAGCCTGAAATCTATTATTGGATAATGTGTAACTCATTACCAAGTACTTGCCTCCATATTTATAAGCAATAACTCAGACAACCCTATCTGTACATAGTGAACTGTGCAGATTATTTATGACATTAAAAAAAACATTCAGAGGAGCAGGGAGTTTTAATTCACGTTTATGGTAATTTACATATAAGAAATACTTCACAATGTACTCTAACTTAAAAAAGCTCCCAATATTCTAACTGTAATCTACACTTATCTAGGAAAACTAATAAGGAACGATTACCAAAATATTCCCCGAACTCTCAAAAAACATCCATTTAGTCCTACACAACAAATATGCTAATGGAGTCCCTAAACTTTCAAAATATTGAGCCAATTAGTCCTCGCCATCAAAATCTGATACAAGATTCATTTTAGAATTGCAGATGTGGAATTTTAAAAAAGAAAACGGCATGCTCTATGTGACGTTAAAACCCCTAGACTAAGGACTAAATGGGTGTTTTTCATAGTTGAGGAACAATTTTGTAATTATTACTTGCATTTTATTCTTTTTCTTACCTTTAAGTTTAAATACAAATTATTTTAGGCCGATCAAAATTATTTTTGACCTTTAAAGTTTAAATTTTTGTTTTGGTTATCTGTTTTGCTTTTCACTATGTGAATGACATGTCAGCACTTCTAACACTCAACGAGACAGACTGACACAAAGGACTATTTGAGTTGATTACTTGATAATGGCAAAATTGGCATCAGTTTAGAGACTAATTAGTTTGTTTTTACTGAATTGGCAATTATTCCTTTTATTTTAATTATGTATACAGCACTAGCAATGTTCCACTGAGAAGAGCATAAAATCACTACAAATTGCAGAAAAACATGAAAGGAAAGCAAAAATCTCTACAGTAATTTACAACCACATAGTGAGGGTAAAATATTATCAAACAGCAAACCACATCCTAAAAAAGGTTCAAGAAGTTACCAGAAGAAGATCAGATGCTCTGGAAACATCATGTGGGTAATAGCTTATTGTGCTGTTAAGGTGTTAGGTGAATGCTCTCAGAAGTCATAACACTAAAGATGGAAATAGAAGTATAGAAAACACAAGGGCAGCATTTGGATACAGGTATATCTTCACAAAAATCTCTTCTGATGAATGGTAACCATAAAACTTCTTTGCACGGACAAGGCTGCAGCCATGGACATGTTGGCGTTTCAATCCAGCATTGCCTTTAAGCTGCAAGAGGTCAAATTAAAGTACATCCATTTCACATAGAGTATCAGTAGTGTACCAGAATAACATAAAAAAAATATAAACAGCAAAGAACTCACTATGGTTTCACCAAGCTTACCTTTAAAGCTTTCTCGATAGCAAGAGATACAGAATGTGTATGTACGTCACCTAGGTAATCCAATGGGGAAAAAAAAGTATTTCATGCTTCAGCTGTGCAATCTGTAAAACTTGATCTAAAGCAAAATGCAAAGTAAAAGAGGGCACTGGAAATCTTAGTGTGCCAATTAGGCACTGATTTAAACAATAATAACATAATTGATAAAATGTTCACATATTTGGATCAACAAAACAGTAATTACCCCAAAAGTATAAAATCCATGAGGGAAAGAAAGTACAGGAATGATAGAAGTTAAACCAAATTATACATATCAATGTCTCATTAGACCAATTTATGATTGTATGAATGCACCATACCTTCTTGGTTCTGATGAGGTGATATATCCCTATATGGTACATACAGATAAGGTAAAACCTACAAAAAAATGATGAGGACTGTTACAATGATGATGAAAATGGTGGCGACTAAAAGTACAATGCCACTTGGTAATCTAAAGTTGAGGCAGACCATACAGTTGAGGAGAATTGAATAATAGTATTCATGACACATGGAGTTCAAGTTTTTCTTAAAAATGACAGTTGTTTGTTAGACTAAATACAAGTATTAGGGGACAAAATCTTTCTAGTTCATTTCCTTATACATAGGTGTAGAGAGTGCTTGATATTTTCCTATTTCCTTTTTTATCAGAAATAAATTAAAACTTTATCAAGGATGGGGATCTCGGGAAAGGAGCCACAAAAAAACACGAGAAAAGGAACCAAAACAGGGAACGAACAACCCCGTCTCAACAAAAGGTCCACAGGGCCCCTAAGCCAATCTCCCAAAACCAAGAGTCTTCCTTCCACAGCAATCAATGCGAAAGCGCCATAATGAACCCTAGTCACCACCATAATGGTGGTGACTGAAAATACAATGCCATTTTATTACCTTTTTCTCAACTTCTTTGCATGTGAACATTAAATAGAAATTGAATTAGCAGAACTTCACTATCCAAACCCCACAGCAAATAAGTATGCAACAGTAAGGAAATCGATAGGCAGGAAAAAGAATTGATACATGAATACAGGTAAATATAGATCAGCAAACATAATTGCTGTAGAAGAAAAAAACCAAGTACGGACAAGGGGCTACTCACATAATCAAAGAAAGACACACAGAACAATCATAAATTTGGGGTTTTTAAATGATTGGTAGACAAATTTGGTGATGCAAGTCCTAAATTAGGGCTGACACCCTGGTTTTGCTTCTTTACACGTACTAACCAAAAATATTGTTGTACACACTGAAAGTGAGTAGAATTTGAGATAGCCTGATTTCTAGTTAGCCACTTTACTTGACAGCTGAACCTTTTAGGTTGGAGTAAAGTTCAACATGGCACCAAAAGTCATTTGCTCATATCCTGTTCAACCCATTTGTGATATCTACTGGGTTTAACTATCAGTCCTCATGTGAAGCAAGCTAGCATTCAAGGGGAGTGTTGAAGTATCTCATGCTGAAACTGCTTGATATACTAGTTGGGCTCACCACTTGATGGCTTAATCTTTTAGATAGGAGTAAACTTTTGATAATTTTGAAACGAGCTGCTTAGGAATTAATAATATGAAATAAATAGAACAAGCTTACTTTATGAACATGCAAACAAGTCTTCTGACCAGCAGGAGTGGAACCATATATTCTTATTACAGGAACCTCATTCACCTTCCCACCTGCCAAATAAAGTTGGTCAGAAAAAGGGATTTAAAGCTTGAACTTTGACCCGAGTTCAGTTGCAAATATGAAAAGAAGGTAGCCAGCAAATCTAATTCCTAACGTGATGAGGACAGGAAAAAAAAACATGTAACACACAGTAGAACCTCATTCAGACTGCATTGGAAGCACTACATGGAAATCAGATTGAACTTCTTCTTTTCTTTTCTTTTTTTGGAAATAGGCATCACTTCAAATCTCAAAGCTAATGGCAAGCTGCAAAAAATTGCTTCTTCTGATTAATGAGTTTTTTGTCCCTTCTGTTTTTTTTTTCTTTTTCCTCAAAACAAACTGCACAACTTTTGTTTCAAAAAAAAAAAACTGCACAACTTCCAAAATTTCAGCAACCAGAAAGAGGGTTCAGCAAACTACCCAGAAATTGCTATTGGAGGACAGAACAGTTACAGATTCATAAACTGATGTATGGTAATTAATTGCCTATAGGAGAATATAAATTCAATAGCACACCCAGTAGAGGGTCAACTGATCTCTCTCAATTTGGATCCCTTGAGCTAAATTGAGTCTTACTGAAATTGTGACACCTTTTTTGCACAAATGAGGAAGAAAAAAAAACTCCTTTACTGAAAATTAGAACTAATTCCTCCGTTCCACAAAATGAAACAGAACCCAGAAACCAAAGAAATAATAACTACTTCCTCCTTTCCCCATTTTCTCAGAAAGCAAACACAACAGACGACGCTATAGTTCAAAATAGTCGAACGCGTTTCATTTTGGGTATAGCTTGCGCACCTTGGAAGCTACTGTAACAGATATCGATGCCAGGGATGGGAGGCGCCATGTAGTGGTCTATGGAGACGATTCGAACGCTGAAAATGTTGGGATCTGGCTGCGACTCCGCCATAGTTCACGCTCGAATCAGCGAAATTGGGAATTGATTTTGACTCTGCTAATGCATGGGGAGAGGGATGAAGAAGACGAGGACTAGGAGGGTTTGGAATTGGGGAATTGAGGTGCGAGGAGTGTGAAATGGCGCCATATTAAATTCTCCCGGGCCTTTCTTAATAGCGAACAAGATTTCCCCAGTACGCTTCTGAAAGATTGTGCTTTTGGCATAACATTTCTTCATATTTACATTTCGACCCCTCACGTCCTAATTGTAACTTCTAAAATATGAATTAAGTCGAGGGATAATTATAGAAAGTTGTCGTTTAATTTGAAATTATGATAGGTTGGTAACGTGAATTTATTTTTAAGGGCACTGTTAGTTATGGAGTTTAAAAGACATTAAAAAGACCTTATTACCTCTGACTTGTTTTTAGACAATACTGACTTGAACAAGGGTATTTTGAGAATTTTCAAGATCACATGTTTCTCACGTGTCACTTAAA
>JAYMSW010000884.1:0-19060 GCA_036897725.1 Erodium texanum | reverse complement strand
TGTCTCCCCCCCCGTTTTCCCCCATGTCTCCCCCCCCAGCCAATACATCCATCAGGGTGGTCTTACCCGCGCCACTGACACCCATTAGAGCTGTAAGAACTCCGGGCCTAAAAGCACCGCTCAGACCCTTCAGAAGTATCAATCTGTCCTCAACTACACCTTGGTTTTTCATTTCCTGTAAGGGTAATATCGTCATTTTCAAACATATTGACGCAAAAGATGATTGTGATTTGTAAAAGTGAATACTACTAGATACTTTTTTGTAATTATCCCTATTGAATAATGTAATTTTAATCGTGTTATTCTATTTTTTAATGTCACATTACCAATGGCATGTCAACTGAATATGTGATTTCATCAAAAGTTATCGAATGTTGCTCGAATGGAAGAACGACTCCTCTTTCTCTATGACCTGTTCCTCTTCTGTGGGCATTGCTACATTGTTGAGACGATAATTGTGTTGATTCTTCACTTTCTACTGGCATGAAAGCTTGAGGCTTCCCTAATGCTACAAAGTTTATAATAAGTCAACATTTCGAAATAATTTGAATAGAGATCATGTAAGAGGATACGTACGATTGAGATAAGTCAAGGCCAAAGTGAAACATAAGTTGAAGATCAAAGTGAATCCGAGTAATGCCCCAAGTCCTAGCCAATACCAGTACGCGTCTGGGAAGAACCCACGAGCCTTCATGACCACAACTCCAAGCGATTCGGTTCCATTTGGAAGAACCTTCAATTTAAGAGAAAGATCGGACATTAGATCATGAAAATAAGAGCATCCATAGCGGGTGGATTCTCGTCATTGTGAGAAATCCACCCAAGCTACTACGCTGAGTCACTATGAGTGTAGTGGATTTCGGGATCTGAAATAAGGGAAGTGTCGATGTGTAGGGAGTCTACCATAAGCAGACGGTGGATTTTGCTGGTGGGGGAGTGGGCTGGCGACATGTAACTGGATTTTGAAAAATATTAAGGATTTTTAAAGGAATAAATCCAGAAAATAACAGTGTGCTAATCTCTATGTTCAAGAAGTATCAATCAATTTAGTTGCTCAACAAAAACTAATGTTAAACAATTTGTCCGTTTGTGAAATGTTGGAATTAACACTTTTAGAAGCATGTGAGCTGCACATGCACCTCATATTTTTAATATTTCCCTAACTGCCTTTAATTGGTCAAACCACAAACTATGATTCGAAACCCTAAAGTCAAGCCCTAAACACTGAAGTCAAACCTCCAACAAACTGATCAAACCCTAAACACTGAAAGACATAATAGTCTTTTACAACACAACTTAACAGAGTTAGTTAGTATGCAAACGGAAATTTTATTCACCGTCCTGTTTTGGTGAGCAACTAAACAGACTGTTACTTTTTAAAATCATACGGTTATCTCATTTTTAAATCTACTATCCTCTCTGGAAACCAGTTTGCTTCTCTTTCCTGCCTAATAGAATTAGTAGACCTAAAACTGCTATTTGAATCCACTCCCACTATCAAGAACTTACTTGTCCCCAACTATTCCCCAAAAACTCGTTGACTACAAGCGCGTTTTGCCCGTACATCATTGGAGATATCCAATAGCCCCATTTCCACCATTTCTTTATGTCCTCTACAATAAAATGTAGTTAAGTACTCATCAATACGTAACTATGATAATGAAATGTGATTCTTAAGCATAGTTAAGTACAGCACCTCGTGAAAGGACGCATCCGCCCAATCCAAAGATTAAGGCCAGAGCTAAAGCCCCAATTGTATTAGCGATAAGCATGTTTCGACCCATTGCAGCAATTAGGCGGAATAATCCAAGCGAAGACTGGTGAACGAGTAGCAGCGCAAGGAAATGTCTAAAGAACCTGCATGAATGAGAACTGTTAATTGCATATATTAGTTAAATGTAAATTTTAAATTTTTACTTCCAGCTGTTTAAACTTTCAAGGGTATTTTTGCTATTTTTTTTAAAATTCAATAACTATGGAAAAGTAAAATCGGGAATAGTTATATATAAAAAGATATATAATACACGATAGTTATCTGCAATAAATTTTTATCAGAATGTAAAAAATGAGACAAGAACATATTCATTTCCTAGATCTTCTTTTACCTTCCAACATTTGAATCAAACCCAATGACATGGTAAGTGATGAGCACCCATGAAACCACTTCGAACAATGTGATGGGGATCTTGAGGATACATGAGGGAAGAGCATAGGCCCAAGAAGGATAGTAGAGGAAGTCCCTTTGTTTGTAGAAGACGGGAAGTCTTGCAATGGTCATGGAAATTTCAGACATTCCATTAAACACGATCATGATCATAGCGAAGAACAAAGCACCAACGTAAACAGATCCATCGAGAACGTTGTTTCGATGCATCTTAGTCCTGAGGAACACTGTTGCGGCAACAAGTGCCACAATTACAAGCTAAATGCATAAAAAAAAGAAGTGACTTTAGTTTCAAAACACGTAAAGGAACCCAAAAAGCGTAAATTTTACTATATGATTGATATGGCTAGAACTCAGGCAGAAACTCATTCTCAAAATAAAAACTTGGACACCGTTGTTTTGTTGGAAACTATATATTTTCAGACAAGTTTTACATATTCTAAAAAAACGTTGGTTTCTAAGTTTCTATTTTAAGAAGGGTTTGTATTTGAGTGCACTCCTGATCGATATATACTTACTTGGAAGAGTTTGAAAGCGTAGACGAATGAGTTCCTTTTCATCAGCAAATACTCCCTCGAGGCACAAGCTTTGAGTAGCTCCTTCTTCCCCGCGCCGTAATGTCTACATGTCAATGCAGCAGGATGGCTTTTTCTTTTGTCGAATGGCGATGCGAGCTGCTCTCTTAGTCTTTGTCCGACATGGAAATGCTCAAAAGCGTCCGAGAACTCCTTGGCTGTGACGAGCCGGTAAAGATGGTTTTTATGGCACCAATATTGCTCTTGATCTTTCCTAGAGGTCACCTGCCATGACAGCTACTTCTTAAGGCACTTACTTGTAAGAGTAATGGATAATCTCATTCAAGTACCTTTAAGTATATACGTTTTTCGATCAACTATTACTAAGTTCAGAAAGTTTTTGATAACCTTGAGCCTTTTTAGCCTCAATTTACCTCATTTCTATCAGCTTTTGGAGGTGAAATAACAAAAATACCTTTATTGTTTTATTTCACAAGGGTATTTTTGTTATTTTACATCTAAAGCCGACTGAATTGAGGCAGATTAAGACTAAAAAAACTTGGATTTTCAAAAACTTAATAGTAGACGAGTGAGATTTCTTATGTGAGAGTAATAAATCAAGTTTAGACATACTTCTTGGAGAAAATCAGCTACATCTTTCCTTTCCGGACACTTGAAGCCCATAGACAAGAAAAAGTCGAGCACATGTTCACGAGGACCCTGATAAACAATTTGGCCATCGGAGAGGAGAATGATGTCATCAAAAAGGTTATAGGTCTCTGGTGGAGGCTGGAGGAGAGAGATGAGTGCACTTCCATGAAGAATGTGAATGTATTGTTTGAGAGAATTCACAATTTGGAAAGTTGTGGAGCTGTCCAAACCAGTAGATATTTCATCCATCAACAAAACCTTTGCAGGCCCAACCAGCATTTCACCTACAATGCAAGTAGTGGATTAATATATTTCCCCATACATCGTTATACTTAAGTTTACACATTTTTCACATAATTGAACCTAAGTTTTAATCTCGTTTTATAGCTATCTTGGGTTTTGAAAAAAAACCAAAGAGCTCTTTTCCATCATAGAATGATAAAAATGTCCTTAACCCTGATATAAAAAGTTGCGTGAAATTTTACGAAACCTCATGTAACTGGAAAACGAACTAGAAACTCAGGTGTAACTATGTGAAAAATGAGTAAATGTTAGTATATAGCTATATGTAATTAACGTATCCACCCTTGCATTATATGAGAAGTTATGTCTATTTTACCAATTGTGACGCGCTTTCGTTGTCCTCCAGAGACACCCCTACGCATTTCATCACCTAAAATGGTGTCTTCACAAATTTCCAATCCCAATACCTTCACATCAAATTTAGTCAGAAAGTAAGTAACATGAGAAATGTTAGTGTTAATGTTAATTGTTAAGGTTGTCATAGAAGCATTACAACCTTTAGAACATAATCTGTAATAACCACACTTGCACTCTGTCTCTCTGTTGATGATACTGCCTGAAATTATATACCCATATTTATCAGAACTATATATGATCCAATATGAGAAAGAAAGAAAAAAAAAATACTAGATTCATTGCTTCATAACCTTCATGAACATATCAATATCAGGATCGGGTTTGATATTCGATGCCTTCTCTCTTCTTGACAACTCCACTAACATGTCTACAGATCATCAATACAATAGTTAGTATATATATTAACGTTTAAGTCACAGACGTACTAACTAACTAACTAACCATATCGGCTTCCAACGCCTTGACATCGTGCTGAGAACTCCAAGGTTTCTCTCACTGTCATTTCGCCTATATGGAGATCGTTTTGGCTGATATAGGCAACGGTTCTTTGGGGTATGAACTCGTTCATGTCATGCCCATTATAAGTCACCTTCCCCGAAAACTGCAGAAGAAGATTTGAGATGTGAATTGGAAATGTGAAGTTTTATAAGAAAGACTATGAAAGGTCTCTTTTGAGTCTATGACCTTTAGAGAAGGGTCAAGCTTTCCTGCTAGAGCCAACAAGAGGGTGGTCTTGCCAGAACTCGGTGGACCTAGAAGCAAAGTCATTCTGCATAAATGGGAAGAACCAGGTATCATATGAGCTAAACTCAAGAACAGTAACAACAATAAGTTATTTCTCAAACTAAAATTGGGTCTATTGAGATTGTTAAATAAAAATATGATAATAAAGATATTTACAGAGGATAAGGTCACATCCAACTAATAAAATTGATATTGTAGTTGTAGAAGTCTGATCTGATATAATTGATTTGTTATAGTATCAAAGTCTAATTGATTGAGCCTCTTCGTACCTCAACCTCCTTTGAACTTTAGAAGTTCAATCATATTATGGCTCACATACAATAAGGACAGAACTCATACGTAAAGGGGAGTAAAAGAAAGCTTACATATGATACCTATAACAAGATTGACTTTTGGTTGTATAAACTTAACCTGCACGAAACTTGACAAAAGTTACCAAGTTCTTACCTTGAGGGTTTGATGATTCCCTTAACATCCTTAAGAATAGTAAAGGGTCTCTTCCTGCTGGGAAGTACATGGATAGAGCTGAACAAATCCTATGAGAAAACCCAAGAACACTTACAACAAATAGACAAAAAGTAACACAAAATCACACCTTAGAGATAATATAGTTACCTCAAATATGTTGGTGAAGAAGTTTAAGAATGTGGGTAAAGATCCACTTTCAACATAGGCCTTTCCTTCAACATTCAAATCCTCGAATCTGACCTTAACTGTGGGAAGCTCAATCCCAACCCTAAATCACAAAACACAAACACAACAATTACAAGTCAATTATGATTTTATATTATACCAATTACCTGTCGATGCGGTTCTTGAGCTTCAACAAGAAATTGCCACTATCCTCTTCAGCCTTCATCAAAAGCCTCTCAACCAAGCTCTTCCTCTCCAGAAACCCTAAATCGCCGACGTAAATGTCAGTGGCGTCACCTCCGGAGGTGGTGAAAATGGCCCTCCTCATACGATCATACGTCGGGAGCTTCTCGAGAACAGCCCATTTAAGAGCCTCTTCATCGTCTTCTTCCTTAGAAGACCTCGAGAACGCTTCAATGGAACTGTCTCTCCACACAGATGAGCTACCTATTCTCAAGCTTCTTCCACTCTCCATTTCAAACCCAAAGTTTAGGTTTTTACTACAGAAACAGCTGAAACCATTCGACCCAATTCAGGAAATAGCTCGAGAACCAAAGTAGAAGTTTAAATTTGAAGCAAAAGGTAAAACTTTTTACAGTTGCAGAGCTTGCGAAAGAAGAAGCTACTCTGGATCTTATAGAGGAAGAAGAAGAAAGAACGCGTGCTCTTATAACGGCCATTTTTAGCGCATGTCCTAGCCTAAATCACGTGAAGCTCACGTGAAACCACCACCCTTTCAAACAATTAAGAGTAAACTATCCCTAATACTTTTAGGAATAACCTTCAAATATATCACTAATAGTAAATTTTTCATAAACATATGACTGTCTTTATAAATTTTCACATATCATCATGGTATAAAATAATGGAAATCATCCAAAATTTCGATTTTTTTCGTCACTTGACTTACACACGGCTTTGTAGTTTTATAATATCCGAAAATTACTCATTCACATCTTTTGATCTTCCGATTTCGATTTGATTACGTTCTCAAAATCTTTCTTAAATATACGTGGAAGTATTCACGAAGGTAGTTGTACATTTATGAAACATTTACTATTGAATAATGTGTTCGTGGAAATTTATTATTTTTTTGATAAGGAAAATGCAATATCGCGATTTTAAAGTTGTTTATTCGTGGACAACTCATAAAAGTCATTGTGTGCAATTTCCCTGATAATTGAATTGTTCTATTAATAGGGCATATGAAAAGTATAAACAAAAAAATGTTTCAAAACGTTTAAATTATGAGTATATTGTACTATGTGAATCAAAACGAGTTTATTATATAAAATTCAATACGAACATGTTTCTTTTTGTCAAATCCTTACTCCATAGAGTGGCTAATAAGATCGATTTAATTTTAAGACGTTTGGTCGAAGAAAGGAAAAAAACAAATTCCATGAGGTAGTTTGGTCCCAAACTATTGGGAAAAAATGGATATAAATTAATGTTGGATCAATAAAATTGATTGACTTGATTTCTCAATCAACAAGAAACTCATCAAACATGCTTAATTCATTTTTTTTTTTCAACTGAAACATGTGAATTATCAGGTTACATGTTTTAGCTAGCAATTGATGGTAGTGTTATGACTTCTTTAGCATCCTCATTAATCAGAACTTTGTCAGAAAGAAATTGTCCCTTTTCTTTTAATTTTGCCTCAGACCATTTGTGAAACTAAAAAAAAACTATGAATAAACCTTTGTGAGGTTGGCTTGTGTAATGTAATGTAATAAATTATATAGAAATGATTAATTATTTAAAGAATAGTTTAAAATAAGAAATCAAAGCATTTAAATTCTCTTGAGCTAATGCCACAATAGTTAGCTTGAGATTAAAACAAGGTTGACAAATAGTGGAAACAAAATAATAATTACTGTAGCAATCCAAGTAAACATAAACATTGTTCAATATGAAATACTCATGAAACACATTTTTTTTTTAATATTTATTTTTAACTACTTTACCTCATTAATCACTCAAACAAGACACCATAGCTTACAAGTGTTCCAATGATATAGTAATAATTATCCTTGAAACAAATAAAGGGTCCATGAGTGGACATGAATTATTCATATTCAACTTAATCTAACCAATAGTTCAGACAATGCATCACAATAACAAAAACATTATCAGTAACATTGTAATGGGAAAAAAAAACATCTAATTTCGAGTTTCAACTCAACCTAGGCAATGATTCAGACAATGCAACACAACAACAACAATGATGTCTGATATACATTTCAGAACTCAGCAACATTCTCAGTACACTGTAATGAAGAAGAAAAAACATCTAATTTCAACTCAAGTTTCGAAACTACATTATGATTCAAACTAACCTTCAATCTCAAGCATTTTCTCGTTGTCACCATCCTCGTTGATCACACCAGGAACAAGCTCGGCTTCAGATGCTTTAGAAGGAAGCCTCTCATAAGCTCGGGACCCCATGGGAAGAAGCCTGAACCTCCCCACAGTGAGTCTTTGTGATAGCTTCTCGTAGTTCCATCTCTGCTGAATATAAACCACGGCTGCAAGAAGAATTGCAGTTGCTGGTATGGCAATGTCTCCGAATTTGGAGTAGAAGTCCGTATTTGGATTCACAAACTCATATTCTTCGGCAAAGTAAGGATTGGAAAGTGAAGGTGATCTTATATAGTCATATGCATGAGGAAGAAGCCTCACCACTGTGATCCCGATAAAGTATAGCTTCCTGAGAGGCTTGCAATCGATCTGCCATATCAAGTTCCCGATAACTTGAGGCACAAGGAACAAGTCTTGAGCCAGACCCACATACTCCTCTAGCTCTGCCTCCCATGAATTTTTCTGTTTAGTCTTGGTGGTGTGAATGATTAGGACAATGATGTACCCGATCAAATGTATGGCCAAGGTTGTAATAAGAACCCGCTTGTCACTTGGAACACGATGAGGTTGGGCCCGTGTGTGTAGCCTGGCACGAGACTTCCAGACTTTTTGGCAGAGTCTGAGAGTGAGAAGAAACGAGGCCAAGACGAGAAGCTTTACAGTGTAGTCAATCAAGTGGATCCATTGATTCTGCTCAAGATCATAAGATGAAGTTTCGTATGAGTCAGAAGCCATTTTCTTGAAGAGAGCTTCAGCGCCAATAACCAGAGGAAGGCTGTAACCCAGAGCTTGAACCGATAACATGACCAGAGACATGTAAGGAACAGAATCAACGTTATGTTTAACATGAAACAACTGACTTGCAATGCAAGAAATCGCCAGTGAGAGAGTCAAAACCCTAAGGATCCCTTCAACACCTCTGCGAGAGAGTATGTCTTCTCTCTGCTTCCTGTACATGATCGGGACAGTTTGGAGCTTGATCGGACTGAAGTAGAGTGGATCATCTTCGGTCCTTACGCTGACTACTGAAATCTTAGCCGTTGGATTGACCAACCATCGAGCAGTGGTGGGTGGATATGATACAATCACTTCCATTGAGCAGTCCAATCCTGCTTCAAGATCCATGCTTTCGGATAAAATCTGCCACGAAGCTCGAACATCTCTGCAACCCACTAAATACATCTTCCCAACATGTTGATCATAAAGGCCCTCAAGAAACACTGCAGAGAAGTTGCTATAACCTGTTCCAGTCAGAACAAGTTGGGCTGATACATTCAAAAGGAGCTGCCTTTCAGTGTACACAGCCTTTGTGTGGTAAGGAGCTTCTTCTTCTGCATTACTCGAAAGATTTCCCGAGGCCCAGTAGCGCCCAAACAAGGGCCCAAGTGTGAGAATTTCAAATTGAACATCGGTTCTTGGTGGGTGAGACTGAGAGCGAGGAAATGGATCAGGAAAAGCAGAGACTTGAAGAGTGAGATCTTCAGAGAGGAGAGAGAGACTTGTAAGGTATGCTTCAGTTTCCTCTAGTTTGGGATATTTCAGCAGTGACTTCGTTATGACTGTTCCAAACCCAAAAGGCTCGTTCCTCTCAAGAATCACACCAGCTGCATCGATTTTCGAGTAGCTGTAGCTCGGAATCGAAGTTCTGAAGTAGTTCCATAGCTCCATAGGCTGAACTAGCTTTTCAAATGATAAAGGGAAGTACGAATCATTGCTCTTGCCTTCACTTAAGCTCGAGAAGCTCCCAAGAATGATGCTTCTTTGCTTTATCGAATAAGAGATTGGTACATACAAACAGATCCGAGAATTGCAGCTACTCGCTTCTGGGCCCGCAAGCCCAAGACAGCCCACCATGCAGAGTTGCCCGCTACTTGACTTCCAAAACCCCTCAGCTGCAACAGTCATGTTGTTAAGTCCAGATCTTGATGCTGCAAAATTTCGATTCTCCAAAGGAGGAACAGCTCTAAATACAGCAGAAACCCGAGCAGACCCATCATTTTTCTTTCCTGTTGTTTGCTCGCACCGAATGTTTTGGATCAAAAGCCCAACATCTTTGAAGCCCCCATCGGTCGCTTTAATCTTCTTCCCCGATACAAATGGGCCCAACTTGCTGCAAAACTCATCTGTGTTATTGCATCTCCAGTTTGGCACAACAGTAAAAAACCCATCTTGTGTAACTTGCTGGAAAATCCTACAAAACTCAACACCTTTATAGATATTGAAACCTCCATTCATGGATTTATCCGGGTCTGGGTATGGGTATGGATCGCATGCTCTTGACACAATCTCTTTTGAACCAAACTCATAGCTCGCTGACATGCCCAACTGTGAAGTAATGTGAACTTGATCGAAGTATTTGAGGTTCGAGCTCGGGTTCAAGCTTCTCATTTCACCTCGGATTGCTCTATTTGTCAATGTGAATGACTTTGGATAACGAAGAACAAGTAGGATCCGATCATCTTCCAGAAGAGGTGGTTGGTTATAGTTGAAACCGGGATCTTTCACCCATTCCCATGGATCTGGAGATCCGGGCTCTCGAGATGGCAACATTGTGTTCCCCAACAAGCACATCACTCTTTCTTCTTTGTTCTTTGATTCTGTGTAGATCCCTTCATATGGAATCGAGAGCATAGTGTTACTATGCCATATCTGAAACTGAGGGCTTGGCTGATAAGGCAGATCCGAAAAGGTATTATCTACAGTCATGCCTATCTTCAGGAACCCGCTGATACTAATTGACTTCTTGGATTTATGCTCACTATCAACATCAGTAACCCAGAAAGAGACCAAGTTCACAGGAGACTCGGAGTTCTTCTCTGCAACTCCACGATCATCAAATGGCAGAATCGGGGCATTACCAAGTTCTTGAACCCAATCCCCGTCCACAAAAGACAGGCCTTCTTTGATATCATAAACTTTACCATCATTGGGTTTCAATTCAGAAGCAGAATTCAGAACAAAACCACATTCTTTCTTCACCTCGTCGATTCGATTGTATGTGTATATTACAGCAGGTTCATTGGTGGGCCGAAATTGTCCCTTTTGAAGGTATGAATTAGAGAAACCGAAAGTCAACAGCACATTAAGACCCCAAAACAGAACAGCCACAGACACCCTATTCATGATTGAGCTCAAATCTCAGCCACTTTCAGCAATCTTCTCAAATGCTTAGTAACAACAGATCACAATACTCCAAAACCCAGTTGCTCAAACACAAATTGGTACATCAAAATTGCAGGTCTTGGCACTCACTACACATAAACATGAAGTCAATTTTCAATAACACCCTTCATGATTGATCTCAAATCCCAACCACTCTGAGCAAATTTCTCAAATGCGCAGCAACCACAGATTAGGATACTCCCAAACCCAGATGCTCAAAACACAAATCGGTACAAGAAAGTTGCAATTTTTAGCACTCACTACACAAACATGAAGTCACTAGTCACTACAACAACATGAACCAGAACAAGATGAACAGACGCAACAAATTAAAGCAAATGGGTCACAGAACCTTTACTTCAATTGAAGGAATGAGCTGACTGACCTTGACTTTGGTCGGGATCCACTTTCTCCTCCTTTGAAGCTGAACCCAGATGCTAAAACCTGGATCTTGATCGAGACCTGAGCTCTAGAGAGAGAGAGAGAGAAGAGTAAAGTTGAAGTTATGGATAGAGGTGGGTGTGATGTTACAGTCCAGTGTAGTTGAAATGGAATGAATCTGGTGTTGGTTTGACAAAAAAAAACAAAAAAAAAGACTAGAAAGATGCGATTTTTTCAAGCAATCTCCATTGAAGAAGCGCGTGGAGGCTTGGGTTCACTGAAGCTCGAGAAGAACCACACAGACAATTTCGTCATTATTTTTGTCAACACAAGTTGTGTGGAAAGACTCGGATCTGACTACCAATGGCATTTTCGATATTTCAGAAACGAAACGAGGGCACTTTTGATATATATGACTTAGCAGCCCTATGAGCCTGCCTTACTGCAAGAACAAAAGGCCCAAGTACTAACATTAACTACGCCTTCATTGTTATTTATGGGCCAAGTCAAACTAGCCGTTACATTCGACAGCGTGTGGCTCGAAATTCTAAATCTCGTCACTTTCAAAAAGTAAAATTGACCCATAGATTATGTTCCTCAGCAGAGTCATCACGCTCCTCTCTCTCTCCAGCTGAAGAAGAAGAAGAAGACGAAGAAGAAGAAGAACCGAACGAAAATGGCAGCTGGGGTAGCAATTTCCCAGGAAGAAATGGCCGTCAGCGAGACCCTCGGGTACCCGAGGGCCTACAGGAAGCTGTGTAGGGACAGTAGTCCCTACAGTCTCGGCCCTCCCTGCATTTTCACGACCTACCCTCTGCAGCACCATGAGGTACCAACATGTCTCTTCTCTGTCATTTTGCTTAGACCATTGTTAGTTTCTGTAGAAAATGGAAGAAAATCAGGATGAGAATCATGGGTTTTAGTTCTTCAGTTGATCTGAATTCAAATAAGTACCTTTTCTTTGATTGAGTTAACCATTTCCTGCATTTTCTGAGCAAGCAAACAAGGAAAGTTTCATTTTGAATGTCCCTTCTCTGTCAGATCGCCTTTTGTTTCTCTGGAAAATGAAAGAAAAACAGAATAAGAAGCATGGATTTTAGTTCTTTAGCATACCTGAATTCAAATAAGTACCTTTTCCTTGACTGGCTTCACCATTTCCTGCACTTTCTGAGCAACCAAATAAGGAAACTTCCATCTTGAACTTGAGAATTGGAACCCCTTTATGTTTCTGATCTATACATGATTGAACTCATAGGCTATGCACGATTGAACTCGTTTGTTTCTCTAGAAAATGGAAGGAAATCAGAATAAGAATCATGGGTTTTAGTTCTTTAGCTGATCTGAATTCAAATAATTACATATTTCTTGGTTGACTTGGCCATTTTCTGGGCAACCAAACAAGGAAAAATTCATTTTGAATTTGAAAATTGAAACCCTTTTATGCTTTTGATCTATACATGATTGAATTCGTAGGCTATGCGAGAAACGGAATTAGATCAACTGTTCCCTATTCTCAATCCAGAAGCAACATCTACAGGCAAGCACAAGCATTTTGTCAATCTCCTATGGAAGCAACTCAACCATTTGGGGTAATTAAAAACTTCAGCTTTTCTCTACATAATAAGTACTATTTCAGATAACGTGAATCGACAAATTCTTAATATCTAACCTGTTGTGATTCCTTCAAATCCTAGGAATGCTGGGTTCGATCCAGAAGTGATTCGAGTAGACCCATATGGCAATGTCCTCCACTTCCATGCTGATCCATCTTCTCCTCTAGCTTGGGACATTGATCACTGGTTTCCTTGTTCAAGTATGTTACTGCGAATCTGTTTCTTCTGCATATATATATATATAGATGTAAGTTTATATATAATATCATAACTCACTCTTCTTTTACAGGAAGAGGATTGACTGTTCCGAGCAATCTGAGGATCTTACAGTGGCAAGTTTGTAAGAGGAAGCATAACAAGCTGGAGTTTCTGATTCCATGGTGGGATCTTCAGTTGGGCATCACTGTAAATCAGTTTCTGTCCATCTTTGCTTCTTCCAACTCCGATTTCAGGCACAGAGCATTCTCGTTCTTGTTCTCTGAGGGAGAGAGTCATGAACTCAACGAATCGCAGACAGTTGGCTCGTTCACTTTCCCACAACACTTCATGGATGTGAAAGATGAACTGGGTCTTGCTCCGGCAGCCATTGTTGTGTCCAGAAAGGAGCACAATAGGCAACTTAGGCCACTGTCTCCTGTAACTGGTCAGTGAAGAGAACTTCAATTACTCTGCTTTCTAAATTTATAGATTCATGTTTGCCGAAAATTTATTCATTTTTTTTGTGATAGCTGCGAGGAAAGTGAAGCATACCTCGCTGAAGGAGAATGAAAATCCAAACTTGGGTACAAACCCGTATCAAGCTCTTGTCATGGCCAGAGATTCACTGAAACAAAGAGAAGAATCATCAAAGATGCAGACTGAAGTACAGAAATTGGATGAACAAGTAAGCGAGCTGAAGGAGAAGAACGAAGAGGAAAAGCTTACAATTCAAGAGTTGGAGTTGGTGCTCATTAAACAGAGGAGAAGGGCTGAAAAGTGCAGGCGGCTTGCTGAGGCACAATTTTCATACCGAACCATGCTAGAAAAGATGATTAGAGATGCAATGCACCAGTAAGTTCAATGAACACAAGTTTTAGCATTCAGGGTCATGAGTTTTTTAATACTAAGTTTGTGAATCATTTCATTGCTTTCAGGAGTGTTGTGTATAAGGAACAGGTGAGGCTGAACCAGGCTGCATCGAATGCACTCATGGCAAGACTCGAAGCACAGAAGGCAATTTGTGATGCCTCTGAGAAAGAACTTCACCAGAAACATAAGCAAAGAGATGATCTTGAAGAACAGATAAGGCGTGACTTGGGTCATGCAAGGAAGCGATCAAGAATGGAGGACACCTTATTTGAGGACGGTGAAAGTAACCCAGTTCTTTGTTTACCAGGACTCAGGCCAAGGATACCGTTACACAAGGAAGATGAAGTAGAAGAAGAACTGCAAAAATCTGCAAAAAAGGATGCTACCAGAGAGAAGTGTGAGGAACACAATAAATGCATTATTACCTTGGAAGATGAAATTGCACTCGAGCATAATCTTCAGAGACAGGAGATAGAAGAAATTGGAGAAGGCAGCAATCTCAACATGAGATTCATGGAAGAACCAGAGAAGCAAGAGGATGAAGAGAGCATGCAAGTGCGGGGGAAAGGTAATGTAGACAAGTGGCTTCAGATGCTGCTAGAGAAGTGTCCAGAAGAATCAGATTTGAGAACTGTGGATGAGAAGGAAACGACCAAAACAGATGAAATAGTTAGAATGCTGAACGCCAAGTTCCCTCATGAAAATAATTTAAAATTTCCAGGATGTGAAGAAAAAATGAGTATTAAGGCGAATGAGCAAGAAATTGCTGAAATGGAAGCTGTTGATGTAGTGAAGGAAAAGAGCAACGGGAGTGAAGCTGGTAATATTGTTGGGATTGGAAGCAGAAAGAGCTTTGAAGTAAAGAAGGAAAAGAATTGCAAAAAAAGGCCAATTGCAAGATCAGAGAGTGCTAGGATCTTAAGGCAAATGCCATCTTCTCCATCTATAATCTCAGGGATGAGAAAAGGAGTTGACTTCATGAGGAGGAAGCCAACTGTAACCACTGATGATGATGTTGATGAGGGTCGTGCTATGAGAAACAAGTTTATCAAGACAATCAAGAAAGCGGTCAAAGATATGAAATTTTAACAGGCATAATAACAGTGATGATGTTATTTAGGTTTCCTACTGTTTGGTTTGTGTTCAAGTGTGTGATAACAGCTTGTTGCACGATTTAAAGTCAAATTTCTTTACTTGTTCCTATGTAATAAACCCTTGAATATGCATTTTATTCTTTATGCATAGCATTCTCAAGTTCTCTTTCTGAAGATACTACACTATAAGGGACAAAACCTGAATCCTGAAATGTAGCAATCTGAACATGATATGTAAAGGATTCTCAGAAATTGTGTACCTGTATTTCTGAAGATACTTCAAGCCTCCTTTAATGAAGTGTTGTTCTTGAAACTTGAAAGTCCCATGCACAATATATATTACCTGGAATGACAAATATGTCTAAATAGAGAGAATGACCTTCAAGAAAAGTGGTGAGAATGATAAACTTTAAGGATACATTCTTATTTCATAGTTTCGAGAAAGGTGAAGGTATTTTAACATAATAGCAACCATAACATAATTTTGAATTTCATAAACACCATTGAGGCAGATGGTTCGCACAAATACAGAATTTACAGGAGGAACACATATGTACATCAAAAGCAGAGCTGATGAGGCTAAGCGAATCAGAAATGTATTTGAACATCATGGTACCTTTAGTTTCAATGCGATCAAAATGTACACCCAAATTCAACTTTGTGTCCAATAATCTTCATCCCCACAAGAGCAGACACCCTCCTTGAAATGGTGAAACTTTTCAGTGTCCCTCACTGAAATCACTCTGCGCACGACCTTAGAGATGAACTTAACAATGTTGTGACAGCTTCTGCACATATACAGATTCTTCGTGACCCAAATAGGCACTCCGGGGGCAGTATTGATAAGACCAAATGCAATAGCCAACCTCTCACTGTGCCCACAAAAGACTTCGGCTTTTGAAGCTTCTTCATCTTCCACACGACTCATTCCAGGCTCATTAAGGGCAAGTTTCTTCATTTTCTTGTAAAAACCTTGAAGAAGAGCGTGTATGTCATTGATTTGAGGATGAGAATCCTCACCAGTAAGGAAAGCATGAACTTTTCCCTTTACTTCCACCCAACTGCACCCCGGATCAAGAATGAGCTCTCTCTTTTGCATCATCTTCCTCACTCTAGCAACCTTATCCCATTTAGAACAGTGGGCATAAAGATCACACAAGAGCCTGTAATAACGAACATCCTCTGAACCCATCTCAAATATTCGCTGAGCTGCAAATTCTCCAAGCTCAAGTCGCCTGTAGATTCTACAAGCATTCAGTAAGGCACCCCATATGGCTGGATCCGGGTCAATAGGCATTTTCTCTATAAACTGATGCGCGTCATCCACATGCCCAGAACGGCCAAGTAAATCTACCACACAAGCATAATGCATCAAATTGGGTTCTATAGAGTACTTGCTTTTCATGGTAATGAAATACTCCAGACCTTCGATCACCAACCCAGATCTACTACAGGCACACAATAGTGCAATAAACGTTACCCCATCAGGCAAAAACTCTGATTTTATCATTCTATTAAACACCTCAATAGCCATCTCTCCATGCCCTCTCTCAGCAAAACCCGTTAACAGGATGTTCCAAGACGAAACATCTTTTTCCTGTGAGTGGAACTGGTTTGATATAGGCTTCCTCCTTCCACACCTTACGTACATGTCAAGAAGTGCATTGGGCACCAAACCCTCGAATGCAAGACCAGTCCTTAAAGCATGGGCGTGGATCTCCTTTCCACACATCAAAGCACCGATCCTTCCACATGCACCTAAGATGGTGATTAAGGTAACAGAGTTTGGTTTCAACCTGAGATTCATTTCGCGAAAGAACAACAAAGCCATGAAGCTCCTGTCATTGATTCTAAGCCCAAGGATGATGGAAGTCCAGGATATCACGTTCTTGTGTACAATTCGGTGGAAGACTTCAAGAGCATTATCAATGCATTTACACTTGGAGTACATGTCAATTAGCGCGTTTCCAACTTTGACATAAGAGATGAGCCCTGACCTGTTGGCGAGCTCATGAAGTTCGGTGCCCTTGTCTAGGAGACGTAAAGAAGTACAGACAGAAACAACCCTTGCCAGAGCAATATCATCAGGCATTGTACCTGATAGCACCATCTTTTCATAAGTTTCCAAAGCTTTATCAAGTAGCCCGTTATAATCATATCCTGAAATCATCGAAGTCCAAGAAATCACATCTTTACACTCAATTCCCGAGAAAACTCTTTCTGCTTCCTCCATTTTCCCAGAGCTGGAGTAAATTCTAATCAGAGAGTTATTCACACAAACATCAGCACCACACTCCGTTTTCATCACATACCCATGGACTTGCTTCCCCAATACATCATCACCGAGAATCTCACAAGCTGAGATCACACTACTCATGGTCATCCAATTAGGATCAACAGGCTGATCCTGCTCCCGCATCATGAAAAACAACCTCAGTCCTTCCAAATACTCCTCATTCTCAAAATGCCCTGCAATCATAGCATTCCAGGAGATCTGATCTCTCCTTGGCATTTTATCGAACACTAAGCGTGCACTATCAGGATCACCACACTTAACATACATAGTAATCAAAGCATTAACCACATCAATATCGGACTCATACCCATATCTCAACACATGGGCATGAACCTCCTTACCCATCACCAAGTCCTGAACAGCCCCACAAGTCCTCAAAACACTAGGAAAAGTATACACATCAGGCTTCATACCATCCCACAAGATCCTATGATACAGATTCAATGCTTCATCAAAAAACCCAGCTTTAGCATACCCACCCACCATAACATTCCATGAAAACAAGTTCCTCTCCTCCATTTTCCCGAAAACGCGCCAGGCCTCGAACAAGTTCCCAAACCTCACGAACATGCTGAGGAGTTCGTTACCGAGTCGAAGGCTCCAACTGGTCCACGAATTCGACAGCTGGGAGTAAATCCGAGCACCATATTTGCGCGCTCGCCTTAATTCGCAGAGTCTCAGCAGAGCGATGTAAGCTTCTTCGTCGACACTCACCTTAAGCTCCCACATTGATTCCAAACGCTCCATAGCGTTGTCGAGGTCCCTGCTTTGGTACAGCTTCTTCAGATCTGAATTTGGGTTCTGACTTTGGTCCTGGCTCAGACACTTTATGGAGGAGGAGTTGAAGACGGAGGCTTTCTGGGTTCTTCTGGAAGAGAGGAGGTGAGTCTGGAGAGATGGAGAGAAATTGAAGGATTTGAGGTTCTGGGTTCTGGGGATATGGTGGTTGGGATGGTCTCGGTGGAGCTGGAAAAGCTGATTTTGAGCGACGGAGGCCATTTCTGGAGAGTTACGAAACCTCCAATGGACTCTGAGACTAAGGTTTTAGCTGAGGTTTAACAGTTAAGAAGATAATATGGAACTTGTTGTCAAATGGAGAAGATGATTACACTCTTACACTCCCTTAAAACGACGTCGTCAGGCAGCTCATTGTTTAAGGACCCTGATGGATGCCACGTGGTGTAAATGTATTTATCATCACATGTCTTAAATGGATAAACAAGTAAATTAAGAAAATAATTTATTTTCATATATAGTAAAATACTGTATTTATCATCACATGTCTTAAATGGATAAACAGGTAAATTAATCAAATAATTTATTTCCATATAGAGTAAAATAGCATCTGTCTTACATTTTTTTTAATTGTTTTATGTAAAATTGACCATTCAAACTTGAGGTTTTACTGGGATAACTAGATCGCCGACGTGGTACACACAACTGATAAAAAATAAATTACGATTTCAGAATTGAATCGTTTTAAACTTATAATCAGCATAAAAAATTTATAATTTGAAACATTTCAAGACAAGTTGTTCATGCTACTTGTCTGAAAGAGTTCAAGAGGCATTATGATTAGGACTAGTCTTGGGGCCAACCAAGGGTTTGGGGCTCTATATTTTTTATTAAATAAAATATAGGGTTAATTACACCTGACCCCCCTTAAGGTGCGAGTTTTTTCACATAACTACACCATTATTTTTTTTAGCAGTGCG
>JAYMSW010000883.1:0-19068 GCA_036897725.1 Erodium texanum | reverse complement strand
GTTAAGACCAGGGATACATGAATATCACTCCTTTCATCTAAAAGTTTTACTACCAAGCACGCAGTTGATGATCTTAGAAAGAGTTACAATATTCAACCAATAATCATAATACAAATGATTATAAAAAATATCATAACCTATAAATGATAATGTGTACGTGATAAGATTGACTAGGGTACAAAATATCCAACATACCCAACAAATCTGTACTACACTCTAAAATAAACTCATCACTCAACGTATGTGCATAAAGATGTTTAAATGTAGTATGTACATCCACAAACATTTGATTAAAGAACGATGCACATAACAAGTGACGCATGAAGATGCTAGTGCAGCCGCACACTACCATATCCAATCAAGATGCTAATTCCTCTTTTTCTGGATCCAATAGATATGCTTGTTTGGGTAAATAATTAAGGTGGGTGAAAAGAGCAGTGACATCAACAAAATTTACAAAACTAATTTGTAAATATATGTAAAAACCAACATTTGCAAACAAATTTAACCAAACATCATTTCAATTGGTAAACAAATGTTATCGGAAAGAGATATATAATAAGATTATAATTGAATGAGACATTTTTATAAATTATCCTTTATATACTTCCCATTTTATTGGAGGACACATCATAGCATGTTATTAGATACCATATTGGCTAAATTCACCAGCAAATATAACTATATTATTGGCTGTTAAAGGCAGATCCAATCCAAAAACTTTAAACTAATCCGTGTTAGAACATGTTATACTAACATGTTAAAACCTAATTTGACTCAAAAGTATACAGAACTATGATATCATGTTAAAATTCAATTTGACTCATAAGTATATATAATTATGATATCATGTTAAAATCCAATTTGACTCAAAAGTTGTCTAAACCAACTGTAATACTATGTTAACCCTAATTTAACACAAGTGTGTAAAACAATCCTTAGGTGATAAAACCAACTGTAGTACCATTTTATAACTCAACCTGTCTTGAAAGCTCAGGCTGATAATCCACTTTTCTCGATATGGGAAATTGATCAACAATCTGTCTCACACATGTTGTATACTAGGGCACCTGTGCATACTCAGGCATGTCCTACACTCTAAGGTTGAATCACAAGCCCAAACCAGCCCTGAATGCTAAAACCCGATCCAACCCTAAACACAAGCTGATAGATAAACCCAACATGTTTATCGAGTAATCATTTAATCCACATTCATCTGATGTGAGACACAACTTCAACACTACGTAACACCCTAGTCGCACCGACTCCAATGTTATTGGGGTCTATGGCAAATGAAAACTAGCACAATAGGGTATAGAGCAAGACCTACCGGTGCAGAATCAAGTATTTAAAATCTCACAAAAGCACAAAATATACATGCGTGGAAGCCTTACTGCCTCACGAAGGATCGTGGGACTTTACTCAAAGGTATCGCTATATAAAATATATAAAACCTCTCCACTAACAACGATATATATATATTGGCTAATTTACACCAAAACGAACAATGAAAGACAATATGTATACTATAAGAAAGTTCAATAGTGATTCAACCAATCACTAAGCACTAATTGAAGAGGCCTTATCAAACATAACATATCAATAAGGCAACAAAATATATAATTATGCATAGATCCTTCTGGACCAAAATATTGATATAATATACTTGTATGGGCAAGCCTGTGCATTGTGAAAAAAAGTCGTTTTATTCACTTTCTTATTTAGATAACTCTTTCCACTAAAGGCAAGGAGTGGAGCACAAACCTGCCTACTTATCCGCCACTTCATTTTGATACGAGAGAAGCTAGTGGTGGACCTGAAAATGTGAACAGTCCATTGAGATTCCAGCTATTTATGAGATTGCAAGAATAGAATAAGAACAGGAGAAGAAATGTAAACCTATAAGATAAAAAGGGAGACCCATAGGAAATAATACAGTAGTTAAGGAAGTTATTGTTTTTTTGTATCAAAGATCAAATCTCGGTTAAGACAGTAATTATTGTTTGTGTTCATTCTATTTTGTTTGTCTTGTATTATCTCATATCCGCGTTGAGTACGTTTTAGTCCGAATGCTCATTCAGTGCTGACTGAAGAAATTGTTATCCCCACAAGGATCGGAGTCTATAATATTTTTATTAAGCGTAATGTGACCAATAACTCCATTCCAATATATCACTGTTGTGTCCAATGGGATTCATGGAGAGCGAAAAAAAACCTATTTTTATTTTGGTTTGTGTTTTGATAGAGATGCAATCAAAAACTGCTCTACCAACTGAGCTATATCCCCCGAGCCAAGTGGAACATGCATGAAGGAGTCAGATGCTTATGTATTTTTCTTCATATTTAATATATAATATGTGACATTCACGTTAAGAAAAGATAAAAGGAGAAAAAATTGAAGCATCCATAACCACGATACTTATCAATAAGGTTGCAAATGTAGAATTAACTTCAACACTCTTTCTCATGTGTAGCACTAGAATTCTACACGTGGGTTATAGCAGGATATGATATTTGTACATGGATTGGAGACCACATGGTGGATGTGACAAACGAGCTGTGGGTCAAACCAGGTTAGCTCTGATACCATGTCAAAGCTCTATCCAACTCAAAAGCTTAAGCTGATGGGTGTAGACTTCGATATGCTTATCAACAGATTAATTCTTCATATACTTTCTATCTGAAATTTTTTGTGGCTACCACATATCGAATTTTGGTGAGGACAATAATCGTTATTCATGTTAATTAATCTAGTTTGTTTGTCATGAGTTATTATATATATGCATTTTGGTCAAGATACTCATTCAACACTGACTACAATAATTATTATTTCCGTTAATTCTAGAACCTATAATATTTCTATTAAGCATCGGACGTCCAATAACTCATAATATTTTCCTTCATAATTAATATATAATATACGTCACTCACATTAAAAGGAGAATGACATATAACTACTTAAAAACTGAATTCTAATGGGAGACAATAATATCATTATTTCAATTTTGTTTATATTATTTGCAGTTTGTTTGCCTTGGGTTATTATATATATGCGTTCTGTTGCGTTGTTCGGTCTGATCAAGTCGTGAAGCGGTACTCGAGCTATGCTCATTTTGATATTGACTACAGAAATTGTTATTTCCTTCAAGTTTGGAGTCTATTATTACTATCTTATCCATTACAATTAATAATTCAATATATACATTTTTGTGGTTGATATATAATATAAATGACAAAATTTAAAAAAAAGAAAAAAAAATACCTACTCATTTGCACCCCCATAAATTAATCAATATAAATGCTATTATATTAGTCACTAATAATTGCAGCCATGATTTGTAGTAGATGCAAGAAGATAACACGTGTTAGGCTAAATGAGGAAAGAACATTACCTATATAGTAAGCACCGTGGTCCTAATTAAAGGATGTTTCAGCTACTTTATTCTGCAAAGTATAATGCAATCACCCTTCTTTTCCTGCAAATCTTCTTCTTTAGCAATGTTTTTTATTTTTATTTTTTTATATCAAATTGGCAAATTGCAGCAAATCTTGAATAATTAATTTCTCATATCAATGTATTATTTTTTTTTGTCAGCATCTTAGTACTGGTACATTTCCTACCAGCAGGACTTTGTTTCCTTGTCAAAGGTTTCGACGATTTTACTTAAAAATCTTGATCTGTGTGTGTCTCGTAAAATCAACATGTTTGCATAGTTGTTTAAAGAATTTTGCACCGTCATAATTACGTGACTTGACGTAGTTGCATGAAAATATATTGTACGTCTGTAAAATTAGGATATGAATCGTGTTTGAAGATCATTTTTCCATAGATATGGTTCTGTTTGTGGATATGAATAGTGTTTGAAGATCATTTTTTCATAGATATGGTTCTGTTTGTTTCTTTGATTTTCAGTTCACGTGCAAAACTGGTTATCTTTGAAGAGATTGTTAAAAAGTTATTTCATATTATTAAATTATTATATGTTTTTTTTGAAAATTCTGCTACATATATTATATATCAACCATGAAAATATACATATTGAACTATCGATCGTATTAAGTAATATAGTACCATTACATACTCCAAACTTGATAGAAATAACAATTCCTACCGTCAGCTCTGAATAACCAGATCGGATCAAACAACATAATAAGATGCATACATGATAAAATCCAAGACAAGTATCACAAACAACTCATATACTAATATTATTACTCCTACCGGGATTGGACCCCTAGTGATTAGATGAGTAAATTATTACATGTTAGTTTGTTGCAAATTTAATTCCTTTATAGTTGCAGCCATGAAGCTAATCATTGGTACATTTAAGATGGACAAGCCATCAATATAGTATTAAGTCGATGAGCTGGGTCGTCTTGAGATGCAACAAGCATGAAGGCCCACGGTGAAAGCCTGTAAAATATTGGGCCTACAAATCCATCGGGCCAACCCAGCCATCTATTCGAATGGCCCGTTTCATAAGAAAATTCAATTATTAGCGCCAAAGACTTAAAAACGCTTCACTTGAATTACTGATTTGGCTAAGAGGGCAGCGTTTTTCATGGGAAAGACTAAGAATTTGCAAAATTCAAGAGGGGTAATAATGTAAACACGAAATATAACAGATAATCTCCCGCCACCATAAAACCCTGAAATCATTCCTCATCTTCAACCACTCGCTCTCTCAGTTCGTCTCCAGCCGAAGATCAGCACTCATCAATGGTGGAAGTAGAGAACACAGAAGCTGTACGGCCAGAATTCCAGAACAATCGAGTCAGGAAATCTCGAAGCACGGCGAGGACATCAACAACGAGGTGAAATCGGAAGCTTCTTTCCGATTTCCGGCTCGACCGAACTGTTTCTCAGATTCCTCGCGGAGAGATCTGCAGAAATCGCGATCTAGAAGAAATAGAAGACTGTGAAGCTCGATCGACTGAGAATCTCGGTCAAGATGCACCGGCGGAGCAGTAATTTTCACCTTGACTCGTTTCCCGATCCCGTGCCAACTCGGACTCTGGATACTCCGGCTTCTGAGCAGAACCGGTAACGGATCCTGTTGGAACTCACTGAATCGATCAGTTATTTGCAAATCAACAGCTGACGCTCCAGATTCGATCGTCGTTGATACAAAGTATGTTTTCGGTTCTTCATCCTTCAATTTTGCATCTGAGCTTAAACTTAATCAGTTGCATGTATATATTTATAATTTCCTTTGCCTGTTATGTTCAGATCTCTGTGAATTTAATCAGTTAACTACAATGAATTCATCCGTTCTTTGTATAGTCCTGAAACTAATTTGTGGGGAAATGATGAGTAAATCAGTTTTAGAGCTACAAATCAACCAAAAACATGAACTGTCTTCCATATTTATTTTGCTATATGTGTTGCAGGGAAATGAACTAAATCTAAGTATATACTCATAAATTGCACTGAAGTGCTCTGAAAAATGGTTGCCTGTAAACTTAATGGACTGAACACAGAGGTAAGGATCATAAGCTGGCAAAAACAAATAGCTTAAATGTTCTATAACAGTAGAACTTTCATTTGCACGCACAATCACGATTAATGAATTAGTCAAATTAACATCAGAAAACTGAATCTGTGCTTCTACTCGGTCTATTTTGTTTTCCAGACAACGAATTTGCTGATAAGAGTCAACTGTTTGTTAATATCCACACATTTTACTCGTATTCAAGGAGATAAAAGGGCCTAAATGTGTTGACATTACTAAAGCTGTTTCATCTGTATGATTGGGAAGCAAGATCGGTTCGAGCACACATCTTTTTTCCTTCCTTCATATAGGATATGCCTTGACTTGCTGGATTGATGCTGTTTGATCCTAATTGTTGCGTACCCATAGGAAGCCGTCTATTTGAAGGGGCGGCATTGCTTAAACTCCCATTTAGGCTTCTGTTCAAGGGACGCCTATTACTGGTGCCTGGTCTGGATGGGGACAAATTTTCTTCCTGAATCACTGTTTGGCCTTGAACTTTCTTCTTTTCCTGTGATAAATGAACCAAATCATCGCTTGGCAACAATATTTTTATGATGTGAAGCAATTGCTTAACTAATTTATCTTTGTATTGCCAAACAGTACTAACCCTTTGTCTTTGCTTCTCCTCTTCCTTTTCCTGCCATAACAAGTTATATTGCTCCAGCAATGCCATGAGAGGTACCTAAATGGTAGAAGTAAGAGATTTTTCATTAGAACTGTTCTACCTGGGAAGAACCCTTAAAAGTATATTTATGTAGAAAAAAACTCAGATTATATGATGAAACTTACTGCACTAGTCAGACTCTGAAACTGTCCACTATAACTTGTATATGATGCCATTATGGTATTTTCTTTCAGGTCTCAGCAGACATTTCACATGATGTCATTCTATGAAATGAAAGAATCTAAGAAAATATGTAGTCACTGTCAATAGGATATCACTTACCTCATCATACAAGAAAACTTTTTTTCTCTCGTCTTCCCAACTCTTAGTCTTCACCATTAGCATGTCTACCAGAGCTGCAAAGAAAAATTCTGGGAAATCAACTATATGCATAGAAACATGGGAAAATTGGATTTATTGAATCATCTAACTGATAATGGGAAATTATTGCATGTTTAAGTGTAGACAATATGCATTCAACCCACGTAGATTCTTACTGAACGCTTAGTTATAATTGTCCAGTGATCCATCGAATTTGATATAAACAGAGTTTGCTAGAAATATTGCTTTGTTGTAGAATATCTAAGGCTTGTTGATAAAAAAAAATTACTACAGTTTAGTGACTCTTTTCATTTGGAAGATTGCTGTCAACTCACCGAGATGTTTGGTTCAGTTTATGCAGAACTATAGTGATGCAAATTCTTAGACATAGCATTTTATGTGACATACAAGTCAATTAAGTCAGGTGCTTCAGGAACTTAATTCTATGTTCTGCTGTGTTTAACTGTTTGTACCTGGAATTTTGTTGACTGTTACTCTAGCTCGTTCTGCCCGTTTCAGGTTTTTATGAGCACCTCTGCTGACTGAATATCGATTTTCATCCTGAAAACACGTGAAACATGAGATGAAATGGATAAGGTAAATGTTACAGTGAGCTGATCGTCTAAAATAAACATTAGTATATAAATCTCACCCTGCTATACTCTTCCAACCAGCGTTCCTCGTCACGTGCTAAGATCCACTTTTCCACTTTCTCCATTATAACCTTCCTGCTAGCTGCCTCTTCCTTTGCTCTGGATATCTGTTCATCCATACTTGAGAGGAGATCGGCATGATCAATCTCCCCTTTTGTATGGTTGAGTTAGCTTTTTAGCCATTGTAGTTTAAGGAATATTGCATTTTAAAAATCAACATCATTGACTCAATATCAATCTCACCAGAGTTAATAAGATTTATGATATCATCCATATCTGATTGTGAAGGATTCTCCATGTGTGATCTTTCACATATCTCCTCTAGCTCATTTTGTTTCTTGAGAAAAAGCTCTTTCATCTTGCTTGCTTTTAATTGATCCAATCTCTTGACCTCAGCCTCAGCCTTGAAACAATAAAAGTATCATTATTTCTGAGTAACTCTTATACTTTCAAACATCAATGGTTATAAATGCTAACCTGCTGAATCATATTTAAGGTAAGGCTTCCAGGATCTGAAGCTTCTGCTGGTGAAACTGATAACCAATTGGTAACATGTGAAAACAGTTGACGATCTTCATAGGGTGTATCCATAAGATCCCACAGGTTTATCAATGCTTTCCCGAGATTGTAAAGCTATAAATATCACAATAGGTTAATGATGTTTATAATGCTGATGGATTATATAATCAGTTTCTATCTTGAACATCGAAGTGAAGCAAAAGTGTGACCTCCTCTGTCAGTGGTTATGTGTGTTTGATCTAATTGCACATGACTACCTTTATGAATTGCTTGCAAACATGTGATCCATAGTAAATTTTCCAAAGAACTTGACTACCCTTATAAATTTTCCCGTGCCACCACTTTACAAAATAGACATAAGCCATCAACCTTTTTATATATTTTTTCATCATGTGAGTTTAAAATTTTGTAATATCCTCAAACTACTAATTGTTATCCTGATTTTCACGATGTGAAAAAATTGAAATTTTCAATGGTTTCCGTGTATTTTGTATGATGGTGACACGTGGAAATTCATAAGGATAGTTAGTGTCTATGGAAACTTTACAATTGGTTCATGTCTTTGTGAAAGTTTACAATAGGTTCATGTGTTTGTATGCAATTCATAAAGGTAATTATGTGCAATTGACCCTTTATAATATTATACTATGATTATAGGCTCATGTTTCAGCTAACTAGTGACTTCATGATTTTGAATTTCCAAGATAAATAATAATTGGACATTTTTTTGGTGCAGCAGGTGTGGAGGATTTTGCTGATGAGATCCCATAAATAAAGGTTAGCAGAGTATTTAAGGCTCACCTTATCAAGTCGCTTTAGTTTTTCTTCTTTAAGAGACTCCACAGTGCTGTTTAATTTATCCAAAATACTATCACTTATGTTCTTTGATATTCCATACAATTCATTCAAGCTTGGATGAACCTTAGTGATGATCATAGAGAAATCCATTCCCAACACTCCAGATAAATTCCGAACCACATTTATATAATGTTCCACTCTCTGGAGTCTGTCATTCTTTGAAGAAAAATAAGAAAAATGAAAGAGTTCTTAATTTCAATACTTGTTGCCAGCAAAGTAATTTCTGAATTATGTTGCACTAACCTTCTCATTATGGAGTCTTTGAAGCTCAGTGTGGTACTCCTCAAGTTTTTTCAATGATAGATCATTCTCATTTACATGTGATACTGAGACATCATACTCACATTGACCTGCTATTTCTGCAGAAATTTTCTGAATTTGTCCTTGCACAGCCCGGAAGTGGCTTACTCTCTCTTCTTTCCTCAGCCTCATCTCTCTCAGAGCTGGGGTTATAGAATCTAGCTGTTCCTTCAGCGTACCTTCCATTTTTTCTGGCTGTTCGGACGATATAGTCAGCACATTTACAGGTGAGTGAAATTACTTTAAAGGGTTAATTACACATAGCTACACCTAGGTCAGCACATTTACAGGTGAGTGAAGTTACTTTAAAGGGTTAATTACACATAGCTACACCTAGTTAATCATATTTTTCACCTAGTTAGAGCTCTTTTGCCAGAAAATGATGAAAATGCCATTTAGTCTAATCTAAAAAAGACTAAATAACTAGCCGGAACATTTTGATTACATGTAAAAAAATGATTGAGTAGATTTAAAAAGACTCTTTGGAAGATAAAACAATGAAAAATACTAGAAAAGACATTTTTTATATTAGGGTCAAGGGTATTTTGTCATCTTCCGGAAAAAAAAAAAAAAAAAGCTGTGTGAATTTTGTTTTGAAACCTAGGGTAGCCACAAAACGAATTTGAAACTCAGATGTAGCTAGGTGAAAAACATGTGAACTTAGGTGCAGTTAAGTGTAATTAACCCTACTTTAAACCATCTGTTAAAGACTCATTGTATGCTAGTTAAGGTCTAACCACATTTCACTTCTATACTAGTCTTCAGTTTACTTTACATGCACTTATTTATGCTTTTAGTATTGCTATAAACTAGTGAATGTTGAAAACAATACCCGTCCTGGGAGTGATCTTTCGCCGAGGGACAAAAGAAGGTGAGTGAACTCAGCTTCAGAATCAGCCAACTCCTGATGCAAGCAAGCTCTTGAATTGTTGGCACTATCAACTTTTTTCCTATAAACCTCAAGACACTCCTGTTCCAAGTCCAGGAGAACCTTTTCTCTTTCAAACTGATCTTCTCCAATTTCATCCCAGATTATCTATTTTCATCACATACAAAATAGTACACTGAGAAAGAGAAACTAAATTCAAGTATCTATATACAAAACTTAAATTATTGCAAGCATGCTCTTGCCTGCAATTCTTGAAGTAAATATCCACACGATGTTTCCAGCAATACAGAGCTTTGCATTCCAGTCGGAGAATGGATTGAACCCATCTGATGGTGGATTCAAGTCCAATGTCTCAGAAACTCAGAAAACTCGAGCTCGAAGTTTCTTGATAAGCATCAAGTGAGTGAGAGAGAGAGAATGATTTTGTGGGCACTTTGGTTGAGTTTTTGCTTAAAAGACAAGGGTGGCAGAGAGTTTGGTGTTATTGAAGCTTTGGGTTCAAGGATTGGGTACTTCTTTGGGTCCAGGTTCTGTACTGTTCTCTCTAACCCATGATCTGAATTCTTATAAAGTTAATGAGTTTCTTATTACTTTGCATCAAACTTGCGTGTCATAGTACAGTCTTTTATAGTAACTTGATCCCTAAGCAATCTATGGCATGTGCAAAATATAGTTCTCCAATTTAAGACATGGATAAATTTGTTATATGGACAGGACCTGTAATCACTTGCCAATTCCAAACTCTTCCATGGGCCTCAGAGTTGAGACTGCTCAAAGTTTATTAGCTGCAAACCAAAGCCAGACAAATATCAGGTTAGATTTTTCCTCATGTGCAAATCGTTATGCGATTTCTTATAAGTTATTTGGTCATAGTTTTGAGCTCATATTTCTTTAAGCTTTCGTTATCAGTTGATATAGAAAGTGACATTGCAGCTTATTCTACGGAACCCACCACCTTCCCCACCATATTATTCCTAATATAGGAATACAGACAGTTGAGCAGTCTCTTTCTGGTCATTAATTTTCCTGATTTAGACTTAAAGCATAAATAAGATGCTAATAGTGCAATTGTCCTAATCATGTGATCAACCCCAAAACAAAATAATATCATGGTATAAAGAACTCAATTTGACCCTTTGTGTGTCTTAGACGTACATCAGATAGTTATGAAGATAAATTAGTATTGATATATACTTTAGATCCATAGTCTTTTCGATTAGTCCACAATATTTAAATCATGGGTTTAGCTTGTGACTACTCATTGATAGGCCCGTCCTCCCCAACATGAATAATGATATTGGAACATGCAATAAACAAAGATAAATGGTCCCAACTATTTGGAATCATATACCCCTAAAAATAATGATTTTTATGCCTTAAAATTTGATTTATTGATCCCTTCAAGTTAACGTTGTAATTACTCTAGTGCAGCAGTTGTGGAATTTGCAGCCCTGATAAACCATTTTTCATGAGTTAACTTGTGATTAAAAGGTATAGATAACTAAAAAATGGTAGGTACTTGTAGACACTTCAGTTTCTGCATCTGCATTTTTAAGAACTAAGATTGATAGTGATTTGTTTCCATATTGTCATGGTCTGTCACTTAATGGTACTCATAATCTTGGTAAAATAATTGAATTTGGCTGTCTTATTGAACCAATTCAAGCATACAAGGTGTAGAAACCCCGAACGACGACTTTCATTTTTTAATTTTATATTCAAAGAGCATTACTAGTATTTTGAAAATTCTGCACACATTTGAGAACGTGTAGAAACTTCACTGGTCGTTTCTGAAATTGATGAAAGATACTATTAATACTTGAAAAAGGTGTCATTTAGGTGATTAGTTAGTAGAGTTTTTCCTCATTTAAATTATGATATGGATTAAAGTTTCTCACACATTAAAAAATATGATATAAGTATAGCTTTCCTCTGCCTCTGAAACTCCTAGAGAAAGATCTCACATTTTAAAACTCAACTAGGATAAGAAAAAAAAAACTAGGAATCAGTATCATATATCTAGTTCAGCTCATAGCATCCCATAAACAACTTTTAAATTAAAACCTAAACCCACCAATCAACTAAAAATTATAAATCACTGATTACACAACTTCAGGTTACTTCAGGTTTATCAAGATATTTTATGCCGACCTTGGAAGCTAAGTGTTTTTTTTATGTTGGTTACTGTTAATAGAGAAGGCTGTAAGAAGGCATATCCTCAATCCGAAGAACATCGTCCATTAGAATTTCCCTCTCTAGCTGAGCCCTTGTGCATTTCAAAACATCCTATAAAAATCAGAACTAAATGTCAGCAACTTAATCCTGTAACACTGCAAAGATGTTATTAGATTTAGAAGCATAAACCAGTAATCTAAGCTTAAGATATGTTTGTTATTAGAACATTTATAGGACATTTCATGATTAAAATGTTTGATTCTGAGATTTGGGGTTCTCACATTGAACTCCATGTATGTGGCATTTCTGTCCAGCCACTGCTTGTCCATAACCACAAAGGCCACACAGTAGAGCAAGTCGAATGCCCATTCATTCTCTGGAATCACACCCAAAGAAAGTGTTATAAGTGGCCCGTTGTAATTTACTTTTACAGCTATCTATCAACGCTAGTCTTGGTAGTTACAGATGCCATGGTACTAGGAGTGAGTGGGCCGGTGGATGAAACAATATAGCTTGAAACTCTAATCAAGTTGCTATAAGGGCTCTTACCTGATAACATTTGAATAAAAACCGATCTGACGAATGTCCTACGCTTTGCTGCACATGAATAGGCACTTGGTTTAGCAATCTCATCATGCATATTACACCTTTATGCGAAAACCAGGTATGTTAGAGTTGAAATGATCTACAGCTCAGGTTATGGTCACTTCGATCTTTGAAAATTGTTTTTCTTATAGTTTTATAAAGCATGCTATTCAATTTCGGAAGTGAAAGGTACTATTTAGCCGTACTTACAAGCATCAAGATCAAGCATTTGCATAATCATGAACGTGATATTTACACCGGCGACTGCAAATGGATATTCCCACGCAGCTCGCTCTCCTACTTGCTTTAACAATAGACGCTGAAAAGATGTCTGAAACAACAAGCAGACAAGTATGCACATGTTCAGTGCTAGTGTCCTTTCTGGTGAAGCACTGATTTGGTTAATCATTCAATATAAAATATGTTTGGGATTTGTAGGCAAGGTTCGTAGTTCTTACTGAGAATGTCTTGGCAAAGAACAACAGGTTCTCCAAAGAAATGAATCCAGCTCCTCTGTTCAGCACATGAAATCATCAAGCTCAACTGGTGAGGAAAAAACGAATATGCCAAGCACTCGACTGCACGAAAATGCAAAAACAGTGGCAAAAAGGTAATTATAAATTTATAACCTGAAGTCAGTAGATGGATCCCTCCCCTGCCAACCCATTTCTTTCCATTGTTCAGACACCAAATCCCGGAGCTCCTCACCAGGGTACGTAGCCGACCATAAAGCTCTCAAAGCTTCCTGTTCCCTTCAAAAACCTCATTATTAGAAACATAAAAGGCTAAAACAGAAATTAACATATGAAGTTCATGATATAAGTATCAAGACATCATCTAGACTCAAAAGACCGGTTTAATAGATCATAGATCCAAAATGTATCAACTATTTCTTAATCCTATAGTTATTTAATCTAGGATCAAGACTCACTTAGGGGTGTAAATGGGCCGCTCGAGCTTATTCGATAAATATTCGACTCGAGTTTGAGCCGAATTCCAAAGTTGGGTTTATTTAATAAACGAGTCAAGTTAAGCCCAACCTATCAAGTCTCGCGAGCTGGCTCGTTTAGCATTTAGTTATATATTGTTATTTAATACTATTAAAATAAATTTTAATTAATATTTTTAGAGAAAATTAAACGAGTCGAATGGAATTTCATAACATTGATTTAATTATATATTTTTATGAATATAAAATTATTATTTAGTAATTATAGTGAAAATTAAACGAATCGAGTTAAGTCAAATTTTGAGCTTCAATTTTTTGTTTCAAGCCAAACTCAAACTTAACAATAGAAAACTAGTTCGTACCCGAGCTCAAGCTGAGCCATGATGACATCAGGTCATCAAACCCGACTTATTTACACCCATACTCACACTGACAAGTACACTCTAAATAGTACCCAAGTTGTGACATGCAATGGGGTTGAATTGAATCCAATATTTGTATGTCCTCATAGTTTGGTTCCATAACCAAGCAATGAGTAAATTTTGAATAACTATTCAATGAGCTGTTTTTTCAATTAATTTTATGCTAAAATTCAAGTGCCGAGGTGGTAACATGAAACAAACCTGGTGGTCTGGCCTAGAAGCATCAAAGTAAATCTTCATCCTATGCTTCAACCTTTTGAGCCTCTCTTCCTGCGTGTTAAGATAGTAGATTAGTAACTAATCCATACTAAAAAAAACAAAACATTAGCAATGTCCAAAGAATGTTCTTTCTTTTGTTTAAGCTGTAAATTAAGGTACTTACCTGTAAAGGTGTCAAATTAATGCAAATACGTTCATAGGTTCCTTTTCGCTTGAAGCACACACAAGTGAGCCCTCTCCCGATCCATGTGGGTGGTCCACAAGTTGCATCCTCTGCAACACAATCAAAGGGTCCATAAATTTTCTGGGAACAATTTTCTTTCCATTTTCTTGGGATCCAAACGCGAGTATTAAACTAACAGAGGCCAGTTATCAGGTGATCCGCAGACCATGGAGTATCAGTGTAGCCGCAACTGTGATTTGAAGCCTAATTTTAGGTACGATGGATCTATCAACGACCGTGTGCTAATAAATGGTGTCTCGTGCACTGTCTACTAATTAAACGAATACAACACAAAAACAATTATGTGCATGTGACCCAATACGGTTTTGAATTCATCACGCGCCGCTAATAAATTGGAGTGCGTCGACACTATAATCATAGCTTATCATCATCAATCGTTGCTGTAACTACACGTTGAGGAACAACATCGTTTTCAAACAATTATGAGTGATTAATAATTGAAGCAGAAGGTTTATTTTGCTTTGACCGTTGACCCAGGCCCGGCCCAAGCACAGTAGGTAACTGTTAACCCAGGTGGGTCCCATACATGGTCATTTACTGTGGACTTCATCACTCAATTAATTAAAGGATCAGTTGCAGATATGTATTGAATTTTTTTTAGAAAAAGTCTATTTCATTTACGCGACTGTTTACTATACCATCCTGAACGATTTTGGTAGTTAAAAAATCTTTCTTGAGATTAAAGTTACGAGTATTTTTATTATTTTCTGACAAAAAAAAAAGTTATTTGCAATCATTTGAAAGTTTAGATAATTAGATATAAAAGTTTAAAGCTAAAAATAATCCTGTGCAAAAAAAAAAGTATACTAAATAATAAATATATGCAACTAGGCCTTTTGTTAAATGTTTTGAGAACTTGTTATAATCAAATAGGACTGTTTAATGAATATAACGAACCTAGTCCAATTCGAGTATTAGAGATTGAATCAAATTAATTTGGACTCAATTCAATTCAACTCGGTCATGATCTACTGCTGCTTGTTCACTCCACTCATGTTGTTTTGAAACCGTAATCACACTTTAACGACCATAACGCTTCCCAGAAATCCATAAAAATTATCCCAAATCTAACCAAAGTGTAACACATAATCAATCGAAGCACATTTTAATATCTCCATCTCACGAATCATCACTCCAATCTCAACTCTCTCACTTTTCAATCACATCTCTTCAACACTCCAGATCTTCGCTCAAATCCAAACAAACAAAACCGAAGAAATCGAAGAACTAAAATCGGATCGCTCCACTAAACACAGCAACAATGACGAAGCAGAGCACCAAAACAAATCACTCCAATCAATCGAATCCATTACCACAAAACCGAATCGAACCGACCAAATCGACGAATCACAACAACGCCGATCGATCAAATCTCCAGAGAGAGAGAGAGCTGGAACGTACCTGGTGGAGCAGAAGCAACGTGAGCGCAGCCGGAGGAAGAAGGAGAGAGCTCGCGGATCGCGACGAAGCTACCTTGACTCCTCACCACGCTCATCGGCGATGGCGATGATCGTTCTTTTCTTCTTCTTCTGATTCGGCTGTTTCGGTACCGATCCGAAACACTCCGATTCTGTGTTTGGGAGCTGCCACAGAGACGATGGGCCCAAACCTTTTATATATATTAACCGGTTTCACGGCCCATGACGGTTTCTATAAAATGACGTTTTTGTCCTCTTGAATATAGTTTCGTCTATTTTCTTCCTAGGAAAAATCTACTTTATTTAAGGAGAGATTATAGGGATGGTGATTTAAAAGAATCCCGCACTGGCGAGATTAATAATTGCCAAATTTAGAATCTCCTACTTGCCTTTGATGTGACCTATAGTGTTCAATTAGATATTTTTTTTAATATTTAAATGTGTACGGTATTATTATCTTTGATATGACTCGTAATAACTTGATTAATTACTGTAGTGATAGTAACCGGTTAGGTTTTGGATGGGTTTCGTATTCGAGTATGTCAAGTTCGATCAAGGCGACGATGGCGGGAGTAGAAAGAGAGAGAGATCAAGTAGAGCCGGCGATATTTTTTTTTGAAGTGTATTGGTAGTGTCAACTCTTGTTATAGATTTAGAGACATGAGAAAGTTTTTTTTTTTATAGGAGTCTATCTGTGATATTTTGATTGATTTGACGGAATTTCTCTCTCACAAGGAGTCGACTCCCTAAAAGGAGCTGGTGTCACGCTAACTCTGACGCTAGGTTTTTTACACTTGGCGCAAGCATCGACATTATCTCCCTAGCGTTAGGCTGACGCTAACCAATAGACTTGTTCTTTCTTCGTATCCAATCTCGTCTTTGTTCCCAACTTTGGTATTTTATTATTACTCGACTCTGTTCTAATTCCAATCACGTATGGATTCTTTAACCCATTTTCTTGAGATTGTACCCATTTTTGAAACTCTCCCAATCTTGTCCAGAAAAATAAATATTTAAGAAAAGATCATATTAGTTTTATTCACAAAAAAAAGAAGAAGATCATATTAAGGCTAGAAAATCATTGTTTTCTAATTAATATCCACTTCTAATCCAAAGCTACTATCGTCGTTTCTGGCATATTCTGATGTGGAGGAGAACATTCAAATAAGGTGAGGTTAAGGGTAATATAGTAATTGGCAACTGTTTGCTTTGTGGGAGCAGATATCATATGACGTGTGAGTTTGTTTGGAAACAGAGACATGCAAATCCAAAACAGTTTCTGGATCCCCCACATGGCAGGCCATCTACCAGCTCCGACCAACTTCTTATTTTATTCGCTAAATTCAAATATAAGTTTCTTTTTCTCCTATAAAATATGAGCAATTTCACACCTCCCTCTAGGAGTTTGGATTACACACCTCAATAAAAAAAAAACATAAAATCTATATATCTCGATAAGATGATACAATGTTTTTTTCCATAGAGATTTAATGTTTTTTTATTGGATTGATTATTTTTGCAAATCGAATTTTAAAAATCAATCAAGTTAAATTTAAATCTAGATAATACAATTCGTCTCATCTTATAATATATGAAATTAAAAATGTATATTTAAATTCATTTAAAAGAAATATCTTTTGATAATTTATATATTCATGTTTCTAGACCGAAATCTAGGAATTATGACGGATATGAATTACTTATAGCTAAACTGAATAAGACTAGAAATACAAAACATGTTTTATACTCGTCATGTTGAGCCCTAAAAGCAAGGTTATTGTAGAGAATTCGTCGAGTTTCGTCGATCTCAAGAATCGAGTCATGGACAAATAAGTGTTGGTGAAATGGATTATTTGGCTTTGCAGATGGAGCCGACTATAGACGTTCAACATTCTTATTCAAACCAACTATGATCTGATGCGTGTTAAAAAAAATAAAACATAAATAAATGTGGTTTGACCTTAAAATAAAAGAGAGAAAAAATATATCGATGATTTGAACATTGAACACCATAAAACTCATTACCGCTTCTATATAGTTGATATTATCGTCATTATACGTCATCCTCACTCTAGCTAAATATAGTAATATGTGGATCTCAAAATATATATAGAGGTTTATCAGAAAAAATATATATATTGAGAAGTATGTCCACGCGCATGACAGGGGCGTGAACTTGAACATGACAGAAATAAAAGAGAATATTAAATTGAAAAAGAAACAAGTGAGGCAGTAAATGACAAGTATGGAAGTAGCCAACTCTCACTCACTCTCAACTGTGGTGTCGTTTTATGTGGAATTAGATATGATACGACCGCCACATTGCTTGCCCAATCCTGTACACGCACTTCTTTGCTTCTTGCAAATGAATAATGAGTAACAATCATGCATGTCAGCCCACGCCTCACTCGTATAAGCATTTCTTGCTATTTGGGCCTTACGTGGGCCGTCATTTTTTGTTTTATTTTTTTAGTTATTATTACATAGGAGACGTGTGAAATTCTTTTCTTGTTTTTTTTTTATTTAAAATTGTTTGTATTATATATTAATCATGAAGACACCGTATATTAAACAATTAATCATTGCTATCAGGGTCTTGTGGTTAAAGGAGTTAATGAGTTTTCTCTTAACCACACGAGATCAAATTCTGGTGGGCAAATATTGTTATTATTTCAGTTATTTGTGTTATCTACGGTTTGTTTGTCTTGTATTGTCTCATGTGTACATTGTGATCCATTGTTCTGTCCGATCTGGTTTTTTAAGCGGTACACGAGCTATGCTCTTCTAAAGCTGACGGTAAGAATTATTATTCCTATCAAGTTTGGAGTCTGTAATGCTACTGTAAAATCTGTATTGTTACCTAATACGAGCCAATGGGAGATAGTCTCCCATATCGCAGACTCACACCGTCAACGTCTAATGGTACAACCCTGGGTAATGATGTTATAGCGATTGATATAAGAAGAAACGTCACGGGTACTATGATGGCCTTGCTCGATTCAGTTCGAGTGCAAGTCAATGAAACTACTCGAATCAAGACCGTGGATGAGGATCAGACTGATGAGAGGTCGGGATTCGTGGCCATTACCCTAGACCCTGCGAGGGTGGATGCACCTGCCTCTTCCCCAACCATTAGGAGACCTTTTACCCCTATCACACCACCGGGTTGCTCCTCTGCCTTTATTGATCCCCACTATGGCGAGAAGATAACCTCGGTGGTGACTGGGTTCATGGACTTCATTGGCTGTCGCCACAAGGGGAGTTCAACTGATGTGTACCAGAAACTCGACTCAGTGTTGAGCCATTCCCTTCCTGGCGAGGACGATGGTCCCTTGGGCACTTGACTGTTGTCTTTTT
>JAYMSW010000882.1:0-19074 GCA_036897725.1 Erodium texanum | reverse complement strand
TGGTGGCCTGGGTTGTCCTTTTTTTTTTTTGTGAGGAGGGTTTTTTTTGTGGCAACAGAAGTGGAGATGGGGAGAGGGTTATATATAGGGTTGGAGAAAAAAGTTTTGGGGGGTTCTCACCTTTTTTGTGAAGAATTTTTTTATAAAAAAAGTGTTTAAGACGATAAAGATTGTGTGAGGATAGGGAGGAGACAGCCAGCCATGTTGGCCAGCCGCCAAGAAACATAAAAGGTGGCGTGGAGAAGAAGATGATGAAGATATTTATTATCTGGGTTATTCGATGTGTATGTTTTCTATCATCTGGTCCGATCTGATCGTTAAGTGGTATTCGATCTATACTTATTCAATGTCATTTACAATTATTCGTCTGTCTTAGGTTATCTCATATATGTGTTTGTTACACCGTCTAGTCCAGTCTAATTGTTAAATCGGGTACGTGGTTTTTTGTACTATGCTATCTAATCTGATTGTCAAGCGATATACATGAATTATATGCATTCAATATTGACTATAAAAAGTTGTTATTGATATTAAGACAATAATCTATAATAATATCGTCTTGTACACTTAAAAGGTTGATATTTATATTTGATTATTATTTTCAATAATACCTCCCTTTATGTTTGAGAGGAAACAAGTATAATTTCAAACCTAATTTACTGTACTACATCAAAGTTAGATAACATACATGAGTTAGATATCAATTAAAAAAAAACATAAATTGAAACAAAATTTTCTAACCAATTCAAGTAGTTATCTTAGCATACCATACTTATCATAGTAAAATATAATAATGTTTTTATTAATACAAATAAAGGTCATGAATATGAGATTAAAATAAGTGTAGGTGTGGGTCCATATCCAGATAGGTGGCTTATGAGCAAAGTGTCAAAAGACAAATTCAAAAAAGATAAAGCTATATAAGTTGGAGAAGAAAGAGAAGTTCTTGATCTTTACCTAAATGGAAAAAAAGAGAGATAATGCTGAAGCTAATCCTAAATGTTTTTGCTTTGAAAATCATGTAATTGAGCTGTCATTCTCTGATGGATTGGTTAAGCCAAATCATAGCCCTTGGATTAAGCATCTCATATACAAATATTTTATTTTATTTTATTCTATATTAAAATAAATGATTGTTATTAGATTAAGCTAGTGTTAATCTGTTGGTGTTAGGTAGGGCCCATAGGGAAATAATATAACATTATTTTGACATTTTTGTTAACTTGTTCATTTTCATGACTTGACTTATGTGCTTAGATAATTGAGTTGTCATTTTCATTATTTAATTTTGTATTTGTTTATAAAATTTTAAGTCATGTTTAATATATCATGGGTCTTGTTATTTTTAAATCATTTTAGGGGTTTATTTTATCTATCATCTAGAGGCTTTAAACTATATCATCATTTGTTAGTATTTGAATATGTCATTTATTTTAGAAGAATAAAGCATAAAGTGGGTATCATATTCTCAAATTTCCAACATTTTCTTAATTGAAACAATTATGATAAAGAATTGCTAAAAAAATGTAATTTACACACCTAATCTCAAAATTTTCTTTCTTTTGATGATCTTTATCTTTGATATGCACTAGATAGCTTAAGGTGGAAAAGGCATAACACCTTTCTTTTTTGTAAAGTGCAACTCAAACTAACTTTTGAAAAGAATACGATATTATCAATAGTTAAGATAATATCTCCCAATTTGGAAATCTGAATGTCAAAAAGGTTGATCTTAGGCTAATGACCAAGTAAATTATTGTAAGGCCAAAAAAACAACTTACCATTATTGTCTAGTTGGTGATTATTTTATCTTAATTTTCTTAATCGCAAAACAAACCAAAAAAATCTTGCCTCCAAATTCATTGATTATTGATATGACTCGTGATCGAATTTTTATTTGGACTCAATTCAACTTGTTTATAAGTCTACTCCTTGTTAAATGAAAGAAAAAAAATTGTATTTAATAATGTTTTTCAAGATAAATTGAAACATGTCTAGGGCTTTTTTTTTTCCTCCAAAACCATCCTTTTCAACTTCTCCCTAATAGCTTTCCATAATGACTTGTGTTGCTTTCTTTTTCTCTTCTTTGATTTTTATTTGTTTGCTTTGTGATCTATTTTACAAGTAGCTTTCAGTTGCAATTATATATGGGGTTTCTTTATAAATAAAAAAAGGTATCTTTTGGTTTAGATTAATTCAAAGCTGCCTCATTTCCAACTTTTTTTCCAAATATAATATGGACAAAGAAGCATTTTCCTCTCTTTTACTTGGAAAGAGAAGCACTTTTTTCTTCTCTTTTGGATGCTTACAATTGTCACTTTACATTGAAAAATATTTTTCTTTAGTGAAAAATAAATAACAACTAAAATATTACATAAATAAATATAACATATTTTTTGATTTGGGTACCCTTTTTTTTTTTAAAGTGCGTACTTTCTTTTTTGATAAAAAAAAAAAGCACTTAAGTAATTCTTGAACCAAAGACTCATCTTCTTTTGAAATCTTTCTTGAAAAAAAAGAAGTTAATTCAAGGTGGATTGATACAATATAAGACTAATATGCCATTATAAATTTATCGATTTTCTTGTTATAAATATCATATATTATATATAAATCATGAAAATATTATGTTATATCATTATCCGTATAATAAGGTAAGATGGTATATTTTAGACTCAACAATATTATTACAAACTCCAGACTTATGGTTACAACACTCTTACAAACAATTTCGAATGAGTATAATTCTCATACCACAGATTAGACAATTTGTCAAATAATAGTAAAAAAAAATAACAATTATTATTTTGGTTAGGATTCAATTATAGTGACTAACATAAACAACTTTCTTAATTACATTTAACCCAAAACATCACTATACATTGCTACTGAAAAATATGACAAAAGATAAAGTTAAAAGGAAATAAAAGGTGATATTCACTTTTGGTGTGCTTAGCATGAAGATATGATCCCAAAAAATAACATTTTTAATATAATGATTTTTAAAATATGAAGATATGTTTTGGATATGGGGTTGTGATTAGAAAGCTTAATAGGCATGTTGCTTGCTGTTGTGGTTCTTCATCATCAATCAACTTGCTTTTTTACTTAATTTTTTAAATCAAACAACAAAGTCTCCTCCTTTTCTTATTCCTCTTTATTTTTAATTATATTCAGTGTACACTTTTTCTTTGTCTTCTTTTTATTCTAATCACTCCAACTTGGAAGCTTTATAATTTTCCTAACCCTACCCATTTACATTAATATTCACATTTGTGGGTTGCTTTAATCTCTACATTCATGCACTTTCTTCTTTGTCATGACAAGATGTTTCTTCCTTTTTAAAAGAAAGCTATTCTGTTTATTTTATCAAAAATGTTTTCTTTCCCCTATTAATAAGGATGAAAAGATTATTTTTTATAGTGATTATAATTACTATAGTATTTTTTTGGAAAGACTCATAATTATTACTATTTTTAAAAAGGGTTAGAATTTTTTTTTGATATTTCATATTTATCAACCAGGCCAATCCAAAGAACTAATTAAAGTAAATTATTTAAAAAAATGACGGGGTCTCAAAAACTGTTTGTACAAAAAGACTGTAAATCTTTTCCGATATATTTGCGGACATGATTTTTTGTTTAATGCGCACTGTTATGATAGAATTGAAAAAATAAGTACAATGATAAAATTATTTTCAACTCCAAAATTTCAATCCCCAACATTTACACAAAATTATAAAACAAGATTGTATTTCGAAGATTGTTTGTACAAAAGATCTGTCTTTTCCAGACCAATTTTAATATTTTTGAAATTAAAAATGTCATATAACATGTCCGTGACTAATTTATTTAATTTCCGTTATTTTTAACTAGCACCATCAAATATAAGGTCAATATTTTCAATTTACAAAAATTCACGGTCATGAATTTTACCAAAAAAGTTCACAGTTATTTCATACCAACGGTATTCAAAAGACGGTATTTTTTTTTATAATTTACCCAACTAATTACACAACGTGCTGAGTGAGTATATAATATGATAATAGGATTGAAAAGTGAATTATTCTTAATACTCATAAAAAATAACAAAATTACATATACATCCTTTATATTTTGCTCAGCTCACCATCATCAAATCTTTTTCCTCTCAACAGTTACTGAGCAAAACAAAAAGGAAGCGAAGAACTAAAAGTAAACATCAGCATATATAAAGAATGAGCAACAAGACCTACAGTTAATTACAAAAAAGCCCATCAGCTTATTCACATGTACGATATAGCCCCTCCAAATTCTTGAGAATATCAAGATGATTGCTGTTTTCTCACAGAGAAGTCAAGTGTCACTCCAAGTGTCTTCTTCTTCCCCGTCATCACTTGCAACAGCCTGAGGCGTTTTTGGTTCGATGAGAGTTGAGATACCAGATACGGGAAGTAAAGGTGTAAGAAAGTGAACGGAAGATTATAGTACCTGTCGGATTGCACTTGCTTTCTCCAAGATTGCAGTGACCGAGACATTGGAGGTCGGGGCAGTGGCAGGAGCGGGTTTTGCTGGTGTTATGGGTCTCAGATTGAACGACTGGGATGAAACAGCGCAAGAACATGCATAGATGAGCCAACATAAGCGCTCACATAATCCGATTGCACACTCTTAAGGGCATTGATCAAAAGGGATAATCTCTCAAAACTAGACTGACTTTGTCACCTTTATCACTTGACTACAGCGTCTACTATCCAAATTTTCTCACTTTACTCTGTTTCGATGATAAATGACATAAATACCCCTGCAGCCATTTAGGGAACTTGGGCAAAAGTGGCATGAAGGGCATTATTGTCATTTATCACCAAGATAAAGTGAGGAAATTTGATGTTTAGTGCGGTTGAGTGAGAAAGGTGATAAGGTTAGTGTAGTTTTGTGAGACTATCCCCTGATCCAATTGCATTCAATATGGGCTATAAAAGCATATGACAAAAGCTAATGAAATTTAAGCTGTGGATGAAACCCGAAGAGCACTGGCAATGGAAGTATAATGATGATTTGATGCTAATAGACGAGAACTTTCAAAATGATGATCATAATGGATCCGGCCTTTTTCTAGACTTGAATCGGTGATCTTCAGATCACAAAGCAGCAATCTTTACTATATTGCACTAAGTCTCACAACCAAAAAGGAAGAACTATATATTTGGATAGAAGTCCTAGAAAAACGATCTATTTCTCAGATTGTTGGGCTTCTAATGTAAACTATCATTTAAAGTCGATTTCAGTTTTGGATTAGGAAATGAGAACTTACTTGTGTTCTAATTTGATGCAAAAAATCTTCCCTTTCCACAACTCCCTTCTCATTTGAAGCCTGTTTAGCTTTGTTCTGTCCATTTATCTTGGGCCGGTCCTGCAGTTAAACAGTAGAGTTTAATGATTCATGCATATACATTTCCAGCTTCTCACTTCCTTAACTGAATAGAAATAAATAGTCTGATTAAGATCATCACATTACCTCGATCGTTGGTTTCAACCGAACAGCCTCTATGTTAATTTGTGGTAACTGAGCTTGCTGAGTTATGGAAGGTTTCACAAGCTCAAGAGCTTCCTTCACAGCACTTGGTTCTTGCTTCATCTCTGGTTGTGATTTCATTAGCCTCCATTGAACAGGAGGAAGAGGTGGTGGCAACGGATTAGCCTCTGTAGGATCAGAATCATCAACTTTCGCTTCTTGCTGATCTAATCTCAGAGGCTCTGGTAAGGGACAAGAAAGGGTATGCTCTACACCGTTCTCAATACTTGAAACAGACTCTGAGCCTTCGATTCTGCAGAACGCATCATAGAGCTCCAAGTCCTTGCTTCCATTGTTTTCACCAACCTCCCATTCCTCGGAATTCAAATCAGACTGAACACTGTTGCAATCATCTGAGATATAAGGTGATGACCTGCAGAACGTGTCATCGTCATCAGAATCAAACCCAGTGTCCTGCAATGGCACAGCAGAGTCTGGAACCAACTGAAACGAAGGAAACATGTCTTTTCCATTGTCAAGATTCAGTTTCAACGTAGAAGTCTCGAACCCATTTACAGGACGGAAAGATATTTTCATATGTTCAAGAGGAGGCGAAGAAGAAGGTGAATCTTGAGGAAGTTCTTGCTCAAACTGTTCTCTGAAGGGTTTATCATGATCAGGAGCAAGTGTCAACTTTCTACTGAACCCATTTACAAGCAATCTACGGCCAAGTCCAAACATTAATGAGGATTTATCATCATTCTTCAGATTGGGCTCAATTTCATTGGCATGACAAGATCCGTTACCACTGCAAAGATCATCAGATCCTCTGTCTTTGCCATTTGGGTTAGGTGTACAATCTTTTCTGTCATCTTGGAACAGTGCCAAGTTCTTGGAACTCAAACCCTTCTTGATGCTTCTATCATCTTCATGTAGCATACTCACATTTCCTTTATCTTCACCATTCTTGATTGTACTCAAAGGAACCTCTGTTTTTGTATTTGGCACAGCAAAATCAGGAGGTTTTGATGGCTGAAGACCTAATAGCCCACCATTTGTCCATAACTTAACTGGCTTGCTATCAGAAATGTCAGCAGGAGACTCTTGAGATCCATGGAAGCTAGTAATGACCCTTTTGCCAGATTGATCCCGTGAATCCTGATCATTGGAGCCAGAAGGTGAAGCATTACTGATTATAGGAGATTCTTGAGAACCGGGGAAGCTAGTGGTGACCCTTTTGCCAGATGGATCCTGTATATCATGATCACTAGAGCCAGAGGGCGAAGCACTACTGATTGGAGGAGATTCTTGAAAACTGGGGAAGCTAGTGATGACCCTTTTGCCAGATTGATCCTGTAAATCATGACCATTAAAGCCAGAGGGCGAAGCATTACTGATTGTAGGAGATTCTTGAGAACCGGGGAAGCTGGTGATGACCCTTTTGCCAGATTGATCCTGTAAATCATTATCACTAGAACCAGAGGGTGAAGCATTACTGATTGTAGGAGATTCTTGAGAATCGGAGAAACTAGTGATGACCCTTTTGCCAGATTGTTCCTGTAAATCATGATCATTGGAGCCAGAGAGCGAAGCATAACTGATTATAGAATCAACCTTAGATTCATCATGAGTATCAACACTTCGATGAACATCAATGCTAGGTGAAAGATCTGAATTAGAAGGTATCTCTACAATTGCAGGTTTATTTTCATGGATGATACTCTCTGAAGGCCTGGACTCAGTATCAGATTCTTTAGTGGCAGCATGAAGGTCTGGACTATGAGTGCTAGGCTCAATGATCTCATCTTCTATTTCTTCATGGCTAACATTTGAATCTTGCTTCACTTCTTGTTTTGTTTGGCAATCAAGATCATACTCTGATTCTGATTCAATAGTGTTCAGAGCATCCACATAATTGTCTGTTTCGCTTTCAATGTCATCAAGCTCACTCCTATCAGAAATCGATGCTGGAGCATTCTCATCATCAACCACGGTATCAATTTGATCAACATTCTTCAGCATATCTATCTCGGGCTTTTCAAGAAGAATATCTAGATCTTCTTCTTCATCATCATCATACTGTTGAGCCTTAAGCTCCACTATTTCTTCCTTCTCTTCCCAACTAACACAAGATGGGCTCAGACCAATTTTCTCTTCAATTGAATCATGCATATAATTTTGATCAGAAAAGGCCGAACCAATGTTATCATTATGTTCCATTGATCTAGGAGAAGCTTTCTTCGAATCACGTTCTTCAGACAGCACTGAGGAACCTCGAGGGAACACACATTCAATGTAACCTGATCCAGTTCTTGAATCAAAAGAATTTGAATGCTCAGGTTCAGATTTCAAGGTTCTATCAACTGTTGAAGCCGTTTGAGAAGGAGAAGCTTGCCCATTACCGATTGAAGAAGCAAATTGCATTCTGCAGAATCAGACATCATGAATGAAGAGTTGACTTTTTTTTATGAACTAGACACAGTAATAATTTTTTAACTCAGCTATGTGTAACTTACCTGCCACTGCAACTGTATATTGATGTGCCTCGTGAAAATTCTCCATTCCTTATAGATGTTGACCTTTTCTTCTGTTCATTTGACATTTTTTGGTGAGATTTGGTTTCAGAAACCGATAGCACTGAGGTTGTTAAGTTCTATGATTTTCTAAGTATTTATTATATTAAGTAAGCATTTGAGCTATCATTGCTTTATGTTGGTAAGTATTTCGTATACGGTTGAAAATGAGTATGTGACTACCTAGTTTATTAATGTGCAATTGAGGGCATATCAGTAAATGCCATAAAAAGAAAAGGGTTAATTGCACATAACTACCTTTATGAATTGCCCACAAACACATGATCCCATAATAAATTTTACACACATGACTACCCTTATGAATTTCAAAATGTCACCATCACACAAATTAGATGAAAACCATTAAAAAATTCCTTAGATGAGTTTAAAATTTTAAGATATCCCAAAACTACTCAGTCCCATCCTTTAATATTATGATTTCAATATGAATCCATATTGTAATTTAATATGGATTCATAAGGATAGTCATGTGTTTGTGGGTAACATATAAAGGTAGTTACGTGCAATTTACCCAAAAGAAAATGTACATATGCCTATTATAACAATTACAATCCGAGTTTCTTTATAAGTAAACAAATACCTTAATTTTACGAGTCTTCTTATCCTTCCGGATTTTCTCTGTATTTTTTTCATTCGAAGAACCGGTAGATACTCTTCTGAAGAACGTAGGATCCGAGTATCTTCTTATACAAGAACCCGGGCCACCGGTATCGAATCTATCAGTGCACAGAAATCAATATGGTCAAGACTTCAACACTACTACTTGACTATACTTGCCATTTTTCTAAGAGAAATCAGACAAGTTTCAGTATACCTATCAAGCAAATGCAAACGAGGAGGATCGCGACATTCTTCATAAGAGTCCATAATAAATCGGGGTAAGTCATTGTATATAAAATGATTCTGCTCGTTCCGGATACGTGGATGCCACTCTAGACCTGTAAAGTAACCGTTCGTGTAAAGGATTTAAATTAATGATAACAAAGTTGGTCATTATTGGATTAATTGCACATAAATACCTTTATGAATTGCCCACAAACACATAACCCCATAGTAAATTTCCATAAACACATGACCGCATAGTAAGTGTTCCATAAACACATAACCTCATAGTAAATTTCAATAAACACATAACATGTGGAAATTCATCAATCATGTATTTATGGAAAATTTACCATGGGGTCATGTGTATGTGGGCAATCCGTAATGGTAGCTATGTGTGATTTACCCATCATCATCTGACCAATTTTTAATTTGTGGAAGCTTAGTAGTTCTAAATTACTCAACCAACATAGGTACAAGAAGAAAAAAACTCCATCAATACGGTTCAACAAAGTAGAGGAATCTTACCGGGTGTGTAAGCAAAATGTAAGTGGCTGGTTTGGGCCCATATAGCCTCCTCAATGGGAGGAAGTGCAGCTTCTATGTTTTTCACCCGAACCACCAATTTGTGGCTCCTAGAAGCTGTTGTTGTCACTTGCTCTTGTAAGCCATGAAAAACCTCCCCCGCAAATCTACAAAATTAAAAATTAAAAAAATCAGTTTAAACATGTTACTATAATAGTAATTAGGAGAAAAACATAGTGCCATTGGTAGAAACAATTGGATGATCAACAATCTTGAATGTCAAAAGCAACTACTTCTTGATGGTTAGTGATCAAATATGGTGTATTAATTAGGGATAATATGCACCATTCTCAACTAACTACCCCTAAGTTTAAAAAGTTATTGACAACCCCCGTAAGTTTTTTAGTCTCATTTTACCCCAATTCTGCCAACTTTTGAGTGAAATGGCGTAAATACCCTTACGAAAGCAAAAACAGTCTTTATAGAATGTCAAGCAAAGAGTAGTCCACTTATAATGAGAGGTTTTAACCATGATATGTAGAGTCGGATATCTTCAATGCTAAGTTTAGATCTAAGTAAAATTGAAGGAAAGAAAAGGGGGAGCCCAAAAATTAGTTGGGAAGTTGCCCTCTGCTTCAGAACTTCTGGTTTCAATTTTACAGTTCACCTAACATCGACAACTAACATCCAAAGCAGAAACTGACTGAGTAACTATCTCTTTATCCCCAAACTTAGGCCAAAATTACCCAAATTTTCCATTAACTTAGTCCCAGACAGCCAGACTCATAACTAGTTAAGAGGACAAATCAGTTCAACAATCTAGATTTGCTTCCTAAATCTAATGGGGACAAAATTTGAGCTCATCAAACAAATATTCAACTTGAATCAGTTCAAAACAAAGCTTAGTTTCCAAATTTTCCATTAACTAAGTCTCAAACTCATAACTAGTGAAGAGGACAAAACAGTTCAACAATCTAGATTTGCCTCCTAGCTCTAATGGGAACAAAATTCAAGCTAATCAAACAAATATTCAACTTGAACCAGTTCAAAACATAGCTCAGTTTAGCTTCATCCCGCAAATACACAAATATAGCTAGTTCAACAAATAGTCACATTGGCATAGCTCAGAATGCAAATCACAGATCAATTCAGCTCAAAGCTCTCATCTTTTTCACTCAATCTATCCATAAACCGAAACCCAATTTGGGATTATGAGCTCAATCAAAAACCCAGAAAGAGAAATTTGAAGAATCCCAAAAAGCACCAACAGGAAAAACCCAGACAAGCAAAAGAGTGCAATCGAAGAAAGGAAGGAGAAAACGTACTCAGCGAGGTCACCCAATTGACGCAAGATCCCGACGAGCCCCGCGACGGCGACACCGTCGAGCACCGCCTTCGGATCTTCTCCGTCAGCCCCGGTGTACAGCTCCGGCTGCCCCAGGCCGTACTGATTCCTCACCTGGAACCTCACCAGAGGCATATCTACACCTCACAGTCTCTCAAAACCCAGAAACAATATCTGAAACTAGAAATGGAGGGAACAATCGAGGACGATGATGAAGAAGATACAGTAAGTGGGTGAGATTGGAGCAGCTGAGCTGCCAGAGGCTTAGAGACTGTTGCTTTTGAGGATTGGGGATATTGGGTATGTGAATGTGTGGATTTTGAGAGGTGGGTCGGTTAGCTGTGAGAGAGAGAGCTTTGTTGCACGGAGGAGTTCAGAAATCATTGTTGATGCTGAAGGAGAAGAAGAGAGAGCGACTGATAACTACATCAAATCAATGGCCCAAAGCTTTACCACTTGCATCTCCGAGTAAAAACTGAATTTAAATTTTTTTTTTTTATAATTTGGATTAACTAGGTGGTTAAGAAGTTATTATTATGTATTTTTTTGGTAGTAATTTATGATTATCTTTGCTTTTTGTCTTGAATTATCGTATATGTTAATTTTGTTACGTCATTTAATATGATCTATTTCTTAAACGAATTTAACTATTAATATAGATAATCACAAATTTTTATCTTTACTTTTAATTTTTTTTGTCACATATATTATATATCGACTGTGGAAATATAGATTGAACTATTGATTGTGCTCGTGGTAACATTACATACTCCAAATAGAGTGTAATAACAATTCCTGCAGTCGACATTGAATGAACGTAGTGAGCGTACCACTTAACAACCAAATCGGACCAGACAGTATATCAGGACACACACATAAGATAATCCAAGATAAACAACTCAAATAACAATGTTATTGTCCCCACCTCGATCCCCGATAATTAAAAGAAATAACTCATTTAACTATTGAAATAACCCCAATAAGTAAAATTTGTATCTTTTAATAGCATATCAGAAAGATATAAATTCGTACGCCGTTCATACGTATAATAATACGAGATTGTTTCACTAACAAATAAAAAGTCATTTTAACATGCAAATGAAGTTACAAATTTAATTAAGAAATGTAGAAAACTACTATAGTATGGGGCGAAGGTGTATAGTAGTGCTTACAAATCTCAAAAACTAATCACCATTTTGGTTCATATATATTTAAGTGCATACAATAAATGTGGGTTCAGTGACACTTATAGTTTTGATTCATAACTACAAACAGCTAATCCACAGGGGACCATGCATATTAGCATATATGGATAGGCTCCTCATTCAATATTTCATTAATTGAAGATTGTAACTGTTTCTCACTTCTTAGGTCTTTGTGGTCCAATTTGGGATGTGTACTTTTTTGTAAGATATATCCAAATTTGTTTTGTATTTGTCTATGTTAGTTATGAGCAATCTCTTTTACGAGGGTTTAAGATTGAGTGGATTCTAGTCGTCATTTTTGAGTAGGAATCTATTCAAACGATTATATAAAGTTATTATAAAATGCGGTGGGTTTTAGCTTCCGAAATAAGGGAATGGTCGATGTTAAGGAGATGACAACAGGCTTTGATTAATTTTGTGGGTGGGTAAGTAAGTTGGCGACACATTATCAGATTTTGAAAAATATTCAAAATTTTAAAATCTGATACCATTTCCTATGATGAAACTCTAATATCTCACTGTTTATCTTTTATGCCTAACTGAATCACCCGACATAAACCGTTAATTCAAATCGCTCCCACTATTTATATCTAAAGTGAAATTGTAATAATTATTTCCTCCCAAAAAAAACTACAACAATTACCATTTCAAAAAAATGTTCGAATAATTTTGTTATTACGAACAACTTTATTTCACACATATGCTAACAAGTGTCTCATGCTATAATAATAAAATTACTACAATATTTTAAGACCAACTAATTAATATAACCTCGAACATTTCTGTTAATTAAGAGAGTTGACCAAATCACACTGTACAAGTCTAATTTAATAGTGAAGGTTTGACTCATTTCAATAATTATTTAACTATTGTTTTTTTTTTTTGTTTGGTTATGACTCATTTTTGAATTAAAGCAGAGTAATTAAGATCAAACTTGTGGCAGACCAATTAAGTAGATTATGGAAGCCAATATCAATAGATTCCCCATCTTAATAAATACCATAATTAATTACAAGTTGCTAATTAATACAGTCATCAACATCTCTATCAATGTCAGTCCATAGAGTTGACTAAATCACCATTAATAAAGTCTATTACACAAACTTCCACAAATCCAATACCAAATTAGGATTTCTTCACAACAAAATAACAAAAATGGACCACAAAAATGTTTCTTCTAATTTAGCTCATGATCATAAATACGAGCTCTTAAATATTTATAACTTAATGTTATGTTTTTTTTTTTGAAACTTACTTAATTATGTTATGATTTTACTGGAGAAGAAACCCTACATTACATATGGACTTGTTAATGACAATTAGTTTATTTGTGTATATCTTTTTCATCTATATTCCAAATCCCCTAATTTAAGTAATCAAGATGCAAGCATTTTATTTTAAAATAAATACTTTTTGATAAAAATAAATATTTTTGAACTTTATATATGTTGTACATGCATGCATGTGTCATCATTTCTGCAACAAAATAAAGAGATGGGAGTAGGTAGCTTTTAAGTTGTTATTTGCTGGATATCATGTGGTAAAGATCCACGAAAATGTTTTTTTGAATTAAATTAATCATATGATCATACATAGAAACCCTAAATTTCATATCTAGCTACTAGAAACAATACGACGGGTAAATTCATAATAAACAAAAAATATATATATGTAAAGAGTAAAACTGATATTTAAGTTATGAAATATAATATATCAAAACTATTCGTAATTTATTAAATATTTGGTTTTACGTTTATAATTTGTTTACTCGTCTTTATTACGTGATCTCTTGATTCGTATGTGTATCTTCAAACGTCATTGAATATTTTGTACATATTGGTTTCAACTAAACCATGAGCTTTAGTGCATCAAACATAAGCAGAATGAATGATTGAAAATGAAAGCATGTAATGTTGGTGGGGTTGTTGAGGTTCAATGTCTTTTTGTGTCATTATAACTGGACACACAAACACACCTCATGTAAGCATATAGAGTCCCATGTAAATTAAAAGACCTAAAAATGGAATCTAGTGTGTTCTGGACCCAAACATGAGATATTAAAAAACTACCTCATGTATTTTTTTGAAAATATATAATTAGTTTATATTAACGTTACATTATCTAAATTTGGTGGGAATAATATTTCTATGGTCAACGCTGAATGAGCATAATTCGTACACTACTTAACAACCAGGTCGGATTGAACAACTTATCAACACGCATACATGGGATAACCTAAGACAAACAATTGAAATAATAACATTATTGTCTCCACCAAGATTTGATATTTGGTGACTAAGAGATAACTCCACGAACTACTAAGCTAACCCTGATGAGTTCATCGTTGATCAAAATAATAATAATTTGAAAATACAAAAGCCAAGAACCGAAAATCAAGACCCAGACTCCGTTCTCTAAAAATAACAATCAATAAATAAGTTTAGACAGATTCAAAACACATCCTGCATGAAATTTATTTGGAACAAAACCTAGTACAACATTTTCATTGTGATTGGCTGCATTAGATTATATATATATTTGTGTTTTTTTTTAATCAAACTTGTTTCTAATATTATATATCCCCAAGATATACATAACAACTATTGGTCGACTCGGGCAAGTGCCCTCACAATCTTAAGTCTAAGGAATCCCAGTATATATATTTGTGCTATAATCATAAAAATGTGTGATAATCGTGTTCATGATGTGATCACAAAATAGAAAATATAAGGATGAGTTTGCTAGATAATTTTTGCCAGGCTCCACAGGCTAATGCACATGGCCCAGTAGAATAATTTTGAATCATAATTGGGCCTGTTGGGTACTAGATAATCGGGCCAAAAGCCCATTACAACATTAACAACCACATTATATTGATAATTGTAGTTTCTATATCATTTGTTTGAGATAAACTATCTTTCTAAATCTCTAATGTGCATCATCTAGGATTATTAAGAGAAAGACAATACAATAAGTATCGTATTATTGGTTCGCAGGGATGACAAAACGTTACAAATATAATCATAAATCAATGTTTTCAATCTGATCAAAATAAGTCAAACAAGATAAGAATGAAAATCGAGGCAAAATCTTTTTCTAGAGTTTAAAAGTGGAAACAATGAACATCAAATCCATTTTACACTCTCGTTGCCATCCAAACCGTTTCTAGAACCTTATCGGGCCTGCGATTTTCGTGCCTAAAACTATACCAATAATTATACATAATTTTCAACCTAAGATTCAACATCATGTGTAGTATATACTGTTCATAACATAACAACACCATTAAATTCACAAGACAAAGAAAAAGAAAAAAAAAGAAGACAAAGACATCATTAAAACATGAAACTACTTGAGCAAAAACTAAGGGCTATTGTATTATTGTTTGGTACGATTTGGACAGAAACCTGAAAGGCTGAAATGCAGAGAATGTGGATAATTTATGTAACATATCAAAATTAGTAGGACCTTTAATACATCATATATATATATATATATATATGTATGTATGTATTTGGACCCACTTGCTTAGGTTAAAAGCCAAAGCTCAATCAATGGTGAGTAAGAGAAAAAATGGAAACCCAGCAATGTCATCATCTTTCTGTTCCCCGCTAAGAGAGAATATCCGGGGACTGAAAAAAATATAGCAAGTATCCAATTCGATTCGAGTTTTATTTATTCTTGATCGAACGCAATTAACATGGTTAATCTTTTAATAGACCGACTTGATATTAGTAGTATTGTATGTTGGTCAGGTTTGACTGACGTGTAGAAGTTCATTTATACATATTTGGTTTGTTAGTGACACCATTTAAGGTTAAGTATGTAATTGAGTTTGATTCGAGTTTTCATTTACTCCTGATCAGATGCAACTAATATGGTTTATCTTTTATAATAGCCCGGTCTGATATAAGTAGTTTTAGATCTTAATCTGGCTTAGTTGACGTGTACAAAGTTTATTCACATCTGGTTTGTTAGTCACGCCCTCTTATGGCCTTAGTTTTATATGCAGAGGTCCAATTTTGATATAAAAATGGCCAAACACCGTTTACAAATATAATATTTTAACTGTGAAATCCGACATAATATAAATTTTTACAATTTTCGTATATTGTATCTTATTTAAGCAAAAGTATACAAAAGAATAACGAAAATTCAATACCTTGTGCCTCACATGCACAAGTTTTGGTCAACACACAAATAACACAAAATCTCTTCTAGTTTTTATTTCAAAAAGAAATTGAAGAAGAAGAAAAGCAGTTGTCTAGCTTTGAAACCCAAATTTTCTTTTTGACAAAATATGAATGGCATAAACTCGAAGATTTTTTTTTTTTTTTTACAAAAAAGATTTGTCACATATATTTTTTATCATGAATATTAATAATATTATTACATAATTGCAATAATATTACAGACTTCAAAATAATAATTATTGTAGTTAACATTGAATGAGTTTAGTTCGCATACCACTTAACAATCAGATCAGATCAAATAATGCACTAGCCGCACCATAGGATAACCCAGAACAGATAACTACAAACAACTCAAATACCATTATTATTGTACTCACCAGAATTCGATTTTTAATGGTTATAAGAAATAGCTCTCTTAACTACTAAATTAACTCTGATGGGTTATAAACTCAACGAATCGGTAATAAAAATACATTACAATCTTTCAAGAATTATATAGATATTCCAATACAAATCAGAACAGAAATAAATCATTCTACTCTTAACTAACCAGTAAACAGTTCGATTCACTAAACGACAAATAATACAAAAAGATAAATGCTGACTCGACCTCTATAACTATCTAGAATCTAAAACCATGAGTCCGAGTTGTGAGACCAACTTAATAATATAAAAGCAACAAGTTCCAATTTTAAATCGGTAGAATTTTGGTGAACTTATGCAACCCGTGCACGCACCTTGCTACAAAATTCTTACAATTATTGAGGAACAAGAACTCTATGAATATGAACAAGGTTTCAAGAATCAAAAGACTATGTACTATATATGATTAAAAATAAATATAGAGATAGGTGGGTCGTTCTTTTTTATTATTTTATTTTATTTATAAAAACACTACAAAAACATGTGGCCCAAAGTTCACGTTTCCACGGGTGCAACAAAACATGTAAAGTAATAGGAACTTGTCCCACAAAAGATCTACACAATATATTCATGTGCCTTTGTCTGGTTTTTAAAACCTAATTAATTTATAAAAGCATCAATTAGGTGCAAAAGATTTGTTTTATTTGGTATAAAGCATTGCTATACCCCTTCAAAGATTGCATAAATTTGTTAGCGAAAATATTTAGTTTGACGAAATCATGTGATATCGAAAACACTTTAAAATAGCTATCAAAACAAAGAAAAATAAATCAGTATTCGGAATGTGATATTTTGTTATCACCAACTTAACCTAATTCTTAATCACACCGGACTCTTTATTTGAAAATGTAAGGGGTAATTATTCAAAACTATCATTTTGAATTGTTAACTTATGAAAACTTTAAATTACCATTTTTTTTATTATTAAAAACAGTTATAACCCAAGCTTGTTTATTTTCGCCATTATTATAGAAGGTTTTTCGCATATTATATACAAAATTTTGGCCCAACATACAATAGTTGCTTACAAATGTAACCAACACTGATTAAACATATAATAAGCTATAACTTTCCCCCCAATTATATACTCAAATCTATTATAATGTTTATTTAATTTGATCCTACTGACTTTTGAAACCTTAATGATGGGGTATTGGGGGCATATTTGACAATAGTATCCATGTCCTTAAAGCTCAAATCAAGTAAATCTTGAGTGTGGTGCAGGAAAGAAAAAGATGAAGCTACAAATATTCACCTCACAATATATGAATAAAATAATTGAAAAAATAAAGCTAAGAAATGAGCCATAGCTATGCAAATGATACCAATATTCTATGTGTCTTAGTGGCCCTATCTCTCTCCTAAACAATGGTCATGATGATGCTTCTAGAGACCTTGTAATACAAAAGCTACATGGCTAGGTTAAGTATTGTATAAATGAATCTAACCCACACAAAGATAAAACCCACAAAATCATTTTAATAATTCATCATAATTAATCAATGAAGTCCTCCTACCAATTGTTATAGCTTATCAAAAATGAAATTAAAAGAGGGTATTAACTTACTAATTAAGTGAGTTATTTCTTTGTTTGCTTATCGTGTTCGAATATTGGTGGGGATGATAAAATTATTACTTATTAATTATTTGTCTGTCTTGAGTTATCATATGTGTATATTTATTATGTTGTTTAGTTTGGTTTAATTATTAATCAGTCCGCGAGTTATGTTCATTCAAAACTGTGAATTACTATTATAATTAACTCTGTAACGTCATTGTCTTGCACACTTAATAGCTAATATGTATATTTTTATAGTGATATATAATATATGTGACATTTTTTTCAAAAAAAAAAAACTAAATATATGAACAATTATCATAAAAATAATTAAACAAAATCAGTTTTGTATAATTTTAATGATATATACCCTCAACGCATATGTATCATGACACAAATAATGAAAATTGAAATAAAAATGCTACATGATAATGATTGTGTTGATGATAGTGATGATGGTGTACAATAATTTCACAAAAGAAATAATATAAAACTAAAATTAATATACATGATGACTAGTCATATAATTAGTGGGAAATAGTGACATTTGAGACAGATTGAAAATAAATATAAGATATTAAAAAGAAATTGGGAAGAGATTATGAAGAAAGAAAAAAAGAGAGAGAGAGAACAAAAGCACCTTCATAGGGCCCCATGCAATGTCTCCTCTCTTAGATGTGATCTTCATCTCTCTCTCCCACCGCTCTCTTCTTCTCTTTTCCTTCTCAAATCTTTCACCTTCAAGATCAAGAAAATCAAGAAACAAGAAAATCAAGAATCACCAAGAACAAGAAACGATCCGTGGAAGCGATCGTTGTTAGGGTTTTGATACACATCTCATGTCGGGCGAGGGAGAGAAAAACGATTCTTTGGGAAAAGGCGGGACTTCCGGCGAGGGTGGAGAGAACGAGCCTAC
>JAYMSW010000881.1:0-19076 GCA_036897725.1 Erodium texanum | reverse complement strand
TCTCCGTGCCCTCGATACTGGCGCCTCTTCTGTCTCCATTGCACCGGGAAAGGTTTCGTTTTTATGCTCCTCATTCCCATTCTCTATTTTGCCCATTTCTCAACCTGTATCATTGTGTATGTTAATTTAGTTTTGTTCTTAGCATGTCTCGCCACCCACTGTTGATGATATTGACTTTGGTTCTCAACTGACTTTGTATTTCACCTCAGGCTTCTCTTTCTTTTGTTGGGTTTATTTTTAAATCCTTTTCTTCTTCTTGGTATTGGTTATCATTTCAACCTTATCAGGTTCATTGCAGATTCTATGTTTTGACCAATACATGTTCATTTTGCGTGCAATTCTTCATCCCGGTTATGTAATTTGTTGATTCACTAGTTGCTTATCACTCTCTCTGTTCATTTCACTTACAATTCTTGACCCCACTTGTGCAATTTGTATATTTGCTTCTTCTTTTTTCTGTTTTGTGCTCCATTTCTTAGCATTCCCCTGTTTTGTTTTCTCCCCCTTGGCTTGTTTGGATCTTCAGTTTTTTCTCCAGTAAAATCTTGGTGTTTTGATTTCAAGTGTAATCTGGTTAAATTCTAGGCAAATAGTAGATGGGAAACTCTGGTGCTTGCATATAAGACTCTAGGAGTTGTGTTTGGAGGGTTGGTCACATCACCACTATATGTGTACCCATCAATGCCGCTGAATTCTCCAACAGAAGAGGACTACTTGGGTATTTACAGCATCATGTTCTGGACTCTCACTCTCATTGGAGTGGTCAAGTACTCCTACATAGCACTCAAGGCCGACGATCAAGGTGAAGGTATATAACTAATCCCTTTAGTTGTGAGCTAGCTGCTTCTTGTACTTTGCTTTCACTTTCCTTCTTATATTGCATGTTTCTAGTAATTGGTTTTGTGTTTTATATGTTTGGTTATGTGAATGTGTACTTTTTTTTTGTACAAGACTTTGAAATTAGATTATTGGTATAGCCTTTTGCTGATAGAGGTCATCTCTATTCACAAAAGTTGTTTTTTTTTAATTGGATCGATGTTTGTGTCCTTAACTCACACAGATAAATAACTTGTTGTAGGTGGGACATTTGCACTGTATTCAAAACTATGCAGGAACTTGGATATTGGGATCCTTTCAACCAGAAGAGATTCAAACTCAAGTGTTTCACGCTCTATTCTGCGTCATGGCTGTGAAAAGCGAAGCAAGCTTGCAAAGTTTTTTGAAAGAAGCATTGTTGCTAGAAGAATACTGCTCTTCATTGCCATGTTGGGCATGTGCATGCTAATTGGCGATGGCATACTTACACCTGCAATTTCAGGTTCCTCACCATTTTTTTAAAAACTTAATCTATCGTTACTTTAATTATTCATTTCTTTATCTGGGTTTTCTTATTTGTTTTCAGTATTGTCAGCAATGGACGGAATAAGAGCACCTTTTCCTTCTGTCAGTAAATGTAAATCCTATCACACATTCTCTTCTTCATCCTAACTATTTTCTTAATCTTCAAACCTGTCTTCAAAGTTTTTATGTTTTCTGTTTTTGCAGCTATGGTGGAAGCTCTTTCTGCCATAGTTCTCATTTTTCTGTTCTTGATGCAAAAGTTTGGTACTTCTCGTGTGAGCTTTCTCTTTTCCCCCATTATGGCTGCATGGACCTTCAGTACTCCAATTGTAGGAATTTATAGCATCATACATTATTATCCTACCATATTCAAGGCTTTATCACCACACTACATTGTTCATTTCTTTTTAAGAACGGGCAAGGAAGGTTGGCTGTTACTTGGTGGCATTGTCCTCTGTATCACAGGTACGTTTGAACTTGATCGTGCCGCAGATATATGTGGGATAAGATTAACATTTCATGATTATGTTTTGACATATATAACTTGTGCAGGTTCAGAAGCCTTATTTGCAGATCTTGGTCATTTTAATCAGTCCTCAATCCAGGTATGTATGCCATCATCTATGTCTCCATTTCTGTGTGAAGTGATTTTCTTACAGCTTCTTTCAACAGATAGCATTTTTGTGCACAATATACCCTTCTCTGGTTCTGACTTATGCGGGCCAGACAGCATACTTGATCAAGAACCCGAATGATCATATCGATGGCTTCTACAAGTTTATACCAAAATCAATCTACTGGCCTATCTTTATCATAGCCACATCAGCTGCAATTGTAGCAAGCCAGTCACTGATATCAGCCACCTTCTCTGTAATCAAGCAATCAGTTGTACTGGATTATTTCCCTAGAGTCAAGCTAGTTCACACATCCGGTAGCAAGGAAGGCGAGGTGTATTCCCCAGAAGTCAATTTCATCCTCATGATTCTCTGTGTAGCTGTCATACTAATCTTTGGAGATGGAAAAGATATCGGCAATGCTTTTGGTATGGTGAATAAATGCTCTTGCATACTAATTTGGGTAAAGTGCAGATAATTAGTGTGTATTATACGTCTTCTGCACTTAAATATCCTCAACTTTAAACTTTCACATCCAATTACCTAAACTTTCAAAATATTACATTCACCAAAAATGATGGTAATACCCTTGTCCCTAATCTCAAAAGACTTCATAATTATCAAAAACATTTTGATTAGATGTAGAAAACGGTTGAGGAGATGTGAAAAAGACTCCTTAAAAGATAAAACTATTAAAAGATGAAAAAAAAAATGGTTTTTCAGATTAGGGTCAAGGGCATTTTCATCATTTTTGGTGAATGTAGTTTTTTGAAAGTTTAGGTAGTTGATATGAGGAAAGTTATGTGCAAAAGACGCATGGTGCACAATAGCTATCTGCAATTAACCCTACTAATTTTGGTTGCATTTAGTTGTCATACTATTATATAACGTACTAGTTTTGTTCACAAGATCCAAAGCATGTCATTTTCTTTTCTTCAGTGGCCAGATAGCAAATATTGCATGATGAATTAGTACAACCTTCTAATTCTTATACAACTCTTTTTTCTGGCAGGGGTTGTTGTCAGCCTAGTAATGCTCATCACCACAATCTTACTCACACTAGTGATGATCATGATATGGAGAACTCCACCATTGTTGGTTGCACTCTACTTCTTTGTGTTTTTCACAATGGAAGGTGTTTATGTGAGTGCAGTTTTCACTAAAATTCCAGAGGGAGGATGGATCCCATTTGCCATATCGATTATCCTAGCATTTATCATGTTTGGATGGTTCTATGGGAGGCAGAGGAAGATGGAGTATGAATTAACCCACAAAATAGACTTGGACAGGCTTGGAATACTCTTGTCTGATCCGGGTGTTCAAAGGGTTCCTGGGATGTGCTTCTTCTACACAAATATCCAAGACGGGTTGACTCCTATTCTTGGGCATTATATAAAGAACATGAAATCCCTCCACAGAGTGACCATCTTCACAACACTCCGATACTTGTTGGTTCCAAAAGTGGCTCCAAGTGAGAGGATTGTTGTTAATAAACTAGGTCTGAAAGGTGTTTATGGATGTGTGATCCAGTATGGGTATGCTGATTCCCTGAATCATGAAGAAGATGACTTTGTGTGTCAGGTAATGAAGAGCTTGCATGAACATATAGGGAATTGCTTGGGGGGCAATCCTTTGGAGATCAATGGTGAGATTTGTGATTTGGAGGAGGCAAAGGTGGCTGGAGTTGTTCATATTAGAGGGAAGACAAGGTTCTATGTTGGCAAAAGCTGTAGCTGGTTTGACAAGATCATGCTCGCTTTCTATGAAGTCATGCACAGTAATTGCAGGTCTGCGCTCCCTGCTATGGGGGTGCCACTGCCCCAGCGCATTGAGGTCGGAATGCTTTATGAAGCTTGATGGGCATTAGGTTACCACATATTAGGGTAAGCAAATTACAATGACATTCTACTGTAGTCTACTTAAAATCTTATTTATCTTCCACCAGGCTCCAGTTATTGCAGGATTGTCCAGAAAAGTTGAGGGAAAAGAAAAAGCATCACAGAAGAAGAGATGTACCAAAATTGTTGTGAATCGTAATTGTTGTTCAAGAATTTCATATCTGTTCTTAACTTTTCTCCAGCACAGATGTATTTTTCAAATGCCTTCAAAAGCTTATTAGCAGCTTTGAATTTGAATCTAAATACTGTTTGGCTCCAGTCTTAGAGAACATGAGCGCTGATAAAAAAGAAAAAAGAAAAAAGAAGTTTGATTATCTCTTTCATGGCTGAATAATTACTACTACCAGATTTGGCTGCATCAGCACAATTATTGCCTACAACAAAACATACAAACATGAATAGAATCTTACAAATATACATAGTCTTAACGCAGCTAATGTGATCAGCTCCTCTGGTTATATGATAGAACTGCAACCAGGCATTCAAGACTGGAAGTTTCTGATTTTGTGTCTGCTCCTTTTTTTTCTGTGGACATAACAGGACCATATGAACACCAACTGTGACTACTGCTACAACAGATGAAGTGCAACTGTGACCACTTACTATAAATAAACTCTTCAAGAACCTTGGCGAAAGGACAGCCGACTAGGGGAATCTATTCTGACTATGAGTTCATCTTCATCACTGGAATCATATAAAGTCTGGCGGCTCTCATTGATATCTGCACTTTGTTCTGGTGCTGGTGCGAGGTCCTGTGTTGAGAACTTAGATTTGAAGTTCTTTCTCACAGTTGTAGCACCTTCTGATTTCACAGAAACGAGCCGTTTGTATTCGTTTGGTGGAATTCCTGGATATGATAAACTATGAGACGTATTTACTGGAATACTTGTTTGAAAACTCCGCGAGCGCCGTTTCAAGTCAACCTTGCACATTAAGCAACATGAACAGCAAGTGAGAAAGAAAGACAAAAGTAACGTGCAGTAGTAAGTATAAGATAATAAAGAGTAGTGGAAATGACCCGACCATAAGCAGACTACTTGATACAGATTCTCCACTAGGCTCATCAGTTATCTTTTGTGGTTTGCATTACTTTAATAATTGCCTACTGATCTACAGGAATGTAAATAAGAGGTACATGACAAATGATTTCAGATCAACTGAAGCAGGTGTATCAAAGCATTTGGTCTCAATACCTTGCTTATGTAGAAGCAAAGGAGCACCATTTTTTTTTTATTCTTAAAAGAACTTTTTAAGACTAATGTACCAAGCATGAGCTCCCTCACGTAGAAAAGAGTTCTAAATTTTGTGTGGCCCCCACTTGAGAGAGGCCCAACAAGAGCTGAATAGAGAGGGGTCCAAAGGGCTGCTAAGGCTTGAACCAAAGTCCCAAAACCTCTAAGTTCAAGTGTTTGACCAGTAAGACAAGCAAGCTTTGGTCCCTATGGGCACTCCTAATAACAATCCATAAAAGAAAGAGATAGGTACGCCATACCATACTGCCAAAGATGCTCAGTTGCATTGCTCTAGCAGACAAGCTGTTTGTTTGTCGATCAGCCACACCAGTGCTCCTCTCATGTTGCTTTGGCTTGTGGAAACGTTCAGGCCAAATCATTAGACCAGAGTGCTCTTTACTTAAGGGTCTATGAGGGTGATCAACTGAATGCTGGATGAAGGAGGATGACCTTCTTTGAAGAGGACTGTCAGCTTCAAATGTTGCAATGTCAAATATTATTACTCTTGCTCTTGTCTCAACTTGAAATCGGGATCCTTGATGAGAAAAACTGGCTGCCCTTGAACCTGCATCAGTCAGGAAATAGGAAAATTAACACATCTAGCGGTTGTTAAGCAGTACGAGTTCATGTTTCACATTGTTTATTTAAATGGGAAGGTACTAGGATGTCGTATGGCCACTCCTGTCTCAAAATTATAGGAAGTTTTACACACTGATATGGATGAATATTGGGCTGAAAAGACAGCTGTCTCAGTTCAAACCTTGCATGAATCATAATAAATGACCAAATATTTCCCATCGTTACACGTTCAGTTCAGAAAAAATATACAGAAAAGAGAACCTTATAGACTGATTCAGCCACATGTTGGATTAAACTATTATGAATAATATGAACCATCAACTTGAAGAGTGGAGCTATTTGATCACTGCCATTGCTTACTAGAAACTGCCTAATCTGTCCACCCAAGCACTTTTTCGTGATGCTTTTGGATAATGTATAAAAAAAACTTATGATGAAAGCATCACCAGTTCTAAAACCAACAAGCTAATGCCATTTTGGAGGTTTTGTACATGAATTTACTTAAGCATCAATATCAAACTGGTGGCTACCTTATGTTCCTAAAGGTTTCACTGTGTTCAATAATTATGAACCACTGGAATAAATTATTTTTGGGGGAGGTCCTTAAGATGGTAGATTAAATTACCTGATGGTTCCGGACTTCGGAAGCTAAAATTACCATGAGAAGACAACAGAGCTGCAGGTGAAGTGATTAGCTCTTCTTGGGTACCATGGGCTTTAATGAATCCCTCTAGCAGAAAGCCAATGGAGTGTTGAGGTATTTCGATGATTTCTCCTCTTATATATATGGTCATAATTGATCTTTCTGCAACAAGAGCTCTCAACTCTTGCATTGCCATTTTTTCAAATATTTGGGGGAGCAAAAATTTGGCCAGGACAATAGCACTTTCCTGACAAATACAGATGAACTATATCAGTAAAGCATCACATCGATAACAAATCCAGTCAAATTTTGCATATTCATTTTTACATTATCAAACTATCCTTTTCAGAGGAGCCAACTAGTATATGTCCTCAACGTTATTTAAAACTATATTCTTTTTACATGATCGTTTGTCAATACATATTTCATATCAAAGAACTTCTAACCTTTGTACTTTGTTCAAGCTGATGTATTTCTTAAGCATATTGTTGATATCAACTAATTGGGGAAAATAGTACCAAAAGTGAAAATGCAAATTAATTCTTACCTGCCATAGGAAATCTTCAACTGCGGGATCAGACTTCATTATTGATAGTATCTCGTCACTTTCAATAAAAAAGCAAAGTACCACTGAATCTGTCGTCATGTTGCAGATGTAGGGCTTTCCAACCAGCACTTCATATAGGCCCAAAGTACTCCCATGTGTGAAGGTTGGATGCAAAGAGTGCTTGTTTCTTATGCTCTTGCTTGTCCACTGGCAAACAGCAATCTCATTTGTAACATTTAATAATAAATTCTGAATCTCAAATTCAACAAGAATTTACTTCTCATTTGCAAATTAGCCTAAGCAAAATTATACGCACCTTAACAACTCCACTGGAAACCAGCCAAATACCATTTGGCTTTGAGCCCTCCCTGTAAAGGGTTACACCACGCGTTTTCATTATTTCTTTTGTAGAACCTTGAACTCGTTCACGAACCGTAGTTGGAAGGGCTCCCAACAGAGGGTGCACGCTAATCAGATCATTCGTCTTTGGAATCTTGACCAGAGGAGGATTTCTTAGAAGCCTTTTCAAGTCTGTCTGCATTGAGGAGGAAATAAGATATTAATTAATTGTCAACCACAACCAGTCATAGACATGGATCTAGAGAGAATGTAGTGACAGTGATGCAGCCTTCTGAATTCTGATACCTGGACAGCTTCATGAAGATGAAGCATTTCTTTCTCTTCCAACAACCCAGCTTTCTCGAGATTGTGCACATAATCAATTAAATGGTTCAGCACAGAATGTGTCGCTTGTCTTGTTTTTACAACACGCAAAACCTAAAAATGGTTTCCACATAAATACTTATCAACTTTCATACCCTACACTAGAAATATAATAATCATTTAGCCATCTTCACATATTCTTTATAGGCAAGAGAACATCTTTGTCTGTGTGCGGTGCATCATTCAGGTTCATTTACGTTTATGCTTATAAAGAACATGATAGGTGCTGAAACTCTCAAACCTGGGGATATGTCACACGAACTTCTTCCAAAAACTTTCTTGCTTCTTCTCCTTCTGCCTCACTTTCATTAATGATTATAGAAGCAATATCACTGTCACCTATAGGAACAGGTGCAAAAATATAAATGAATCTACTGACAGCAGTTACAGCTCTTAAGAACTATATTTATATATGTTGAAGTCTACCTATACGAATGTGGACTTGGTGACCATTAGATAAGAATATTGAGGCCTCCACCATAGGTTTGAGTTTTCGAGATTAATCGGGGTTTAAAATGGTAATAGAACTGGTTTGGGTCTGTGATTCTGCCCTAGACTGCAGAACATTCCCTTAGGTGCCCCTGTGTACACCTGTTTCTTGGGCCACATGTGGGATGGGGATTGGATCGGACTTCAACAGAAATTCAACTACAACTGGCCTAAGAATTCTGTTCTATAATGTTGCACAATTAGATAGGCTTGATCAAGAAAATACAACGTTTCAGGCTTTAGAGCTGTTAAGTTTTCCACAAAAAAAAATATCAGTTATCGAAAAGACTACTGCTGAAAAAGTATCCTAAAATTGCAGCAGGTACTATGAAATAATGGTGTTCTGATCATACTAACGAGTAATGATGACCATAGCTAATGGAAGAAATGAATTCATCAGATCAAAGAAAAATGTCATCAGAAAATGTTAAACTTATACCAATTGGCGACTACTAAATCCATATTCTTTCAATGTGGGACACAACAGAAGAGAAGCCAAGATCCCAACACTACGGGGAAGGTTGTTACCTATGAAGTCATGTAGCTGTCGTCGTGCAAGTCTATGGGCACGAAGAAATGCGGCACATATATAGCATGCTGATTCCAGCCTTTCCACAATGAAGTATGTGACCAGTTTTTGAGGGCAAATGCTTGTCTGAAGGAACTTGTAATAATATGGGAAATGGACATTAGATTTTAAACCTTTCCAATCACATAGAGGCCCATGAGGAGCCAGGTCAATTGCTTCATCCACTGATTGCATCAAGAGATTTGCTGTAGTTTGTGTTATCCTTCCCTCATCAAGCATTCCCCAGTAAGCAGCTTGGACACCTGGTTTGAGAAGAAAAAAATTAGACCACAGAACATTATTATTTGAAGAAATTAAGAACCTGAGATAGTGCTGCTGCCTGCTGGGCATCCTATTGCTTCAGATAAATAATCCCAAATTAAACCTATGCAGGTCAGCAGTGAAACCTCCCGATAAACTTAAAACTCAGTTTACATTATTTTATGCCCAGCAATAGAACTTTTTATTATACCTTTGAACCAAAGTTTGCATTAACTGAAACTTCATCACTTGAAAAACTTTAAGTTGTTTGGTTTAGCATTCAAAGCATAAGCCAGTTTGCTACTTAAGTGAACCTTGTTTCACCAATGCATACTCTGAATAATAGCACCAACTTGGTAAGTCTATGATTCATTATTTCTGTCCAATGAAGCCATAGTTTCTGGTATTGGATATACATAAACAAGCAAATATATTTCATGTCAATGAGGTTTTTTCTCTTAACAAAGAAAAGAACCCTGCTCCCAGTGGAGAGACAGTCTCTTGGAAAAAATGGCAGCTAATGCACAAGGCTCCTACCTTTATGGGGGTCTGGGCAGGGACAACACTGTACACAACGTTACCCAGCTTTGTGGAGGGACTGTTTTCAAATTTGAAACCATGATCTACAAATTACAAGGCAACAACCTTACCATTTAATGGCAGGACAGGTATCAAAGACAGTAACATCCTTACCATTCAAAAGCCGTATGCGTATATCTTTCAAATTCATAGGATCCAGATTATCAACACTTTCTGTTGCAGTATGAGGGTGCACACCCTCCCCTTCTAAGTTATTTAAACTAGAAATATATCTTTTCACAGATGGCCAGTCAACAGGTCCCAGTTCCTCATCATCTCCCAGATCACCGAAGGCCTCTAATGCTTGGTTCAACATTTCATACTTCGTGTATTCAAGTATGCGCCTCTGCCATGAAAACAGAAAATCATAAATCAAGTAAAAGGCAAGGTCTGGAGATGGAAGTTTATACTACTGCAGAAAAACAAATAAACTACCAAATTGAGTTCAGGTTATACATGGTATCTGGAAAATATTGTTACTTTTAAGCAGTCAAACTTCAAACTAAACCTGTGCCAAAATCTTGGTTATGTGAATGGATGCTACAATTTTGTTTCAACAGTCTTTGTAATAGTGACATATTGTTAGCCCTCACCTTAGCAGCTGATAGCTTATCCATCCCAAGAAGATGTAAGACAAACTGAGTAGTTGACCCATTCACAATTAGTGTCAAGAACACTATTCCACCAGTGAAAAAAACAAACTGTCAAGATTTGACAATTTATATTAGCGCATCAAATTTGATTAACAGTTCTCAATTCTGAAGCAACTAGTTTCAAATTAAGCACGTAATCAACACATATATACTCCTAACATACCAGGCTTCCTGTCTCGGAAGTGAGAAGAGCTGATTCAGTGCTAGAACGCTGGAATAACAAGAATGAGTATGTATCAGGAAAAAAAAAACCTTCTTTAAGGATAGATTATTTATTAACGCAGATGGTCATCGATCTTAACCTCTATATAGTTTCAATTTTATGGATATTAAGATGTGGCTATTGGACATCCAACCAAACTGTATCTACTACATGGAACCGAACAGGGAATGGGAGTTGCTATCAAGGGTTTATTTTAACCCTTCTCCCAGGGCAGAAGAACATATATAGCCAACATGAAAATCTAACTAGAGTTTTTATGTTTTGAAATGAAAATCAACTACCAAACAATTACAATATATCCAGTGTACATTTCATCCATTTTTAGCATAGTGCACATCTAAAGTGGAACATGAGAGTATTAAAGCATCATAATTAAAACCCAGTTTAAGCTTTCCACTGAAGAAACCCCTAATAGGAAAAACAGGAGAAAGAGAATAACGTTGAATACAGGAGAAATACCTAAAGGTTCAAGGATGTGAGATTAAAAATACAACATAATAGATTATAATAAACAGATCTAAGGAAACTTGCCTTAACAGATAGTGAAAGAGATAATGCAACGGCCCCTCGCAAACCTGACCATATGAGAATAGAAGCTTCTTTCCACTCTAAACCATACCCAAAATACCTTAAGAAGGGGTATAACACTACTACTACAACGAACCGAGATACTTGCACAAAAACATAGAGAAGGATAAGGTAGCCCCATGCAAATCCTGAAAGAAAACTAATTAGATTTGTGGTGATACCTAAACCTTGTGGAACAAAAATGTAGGAATTTCATGCATAGAAGATGGAGCAAATAGTAGTATACAGTCATCTTCTCTTTATAGTCATGTAAAACAGAAACATGGAAAATACACGAATGTCCATAGTTTCTTCACAATAACTTTTGACAGAACTATTATATGCAATACCTTCAGCAAAACAATATCTCATATCCAAATACACTTCAAAATGACTCCCTATTCCAGAATTTTTTTCTATGACTAGTTAGATAGCAGTTTAGCAATTTTAATAGTCAACTATCGTTACTACAAGATTCTTCCATTGACAATGAGCTATACCAATCTATTTTTAATAATATGTTTCTAAGATCAAGTGCAACCTTTGCCATCTTCCCCTCCACCTTACCAGAGTCCCAAACCTTATTTCAGCATACACCATGGGAGGAAGAACAGGAACAAAATTCATTTGGTTATTTTCCCATAGTAGAAGGGAATCTAATAAGAGACACATTCAAAGAATAATGAAATACCATTTTTTTCAAAGATTTTGTCACTCCCAAGAACGCCTTCGGCTATAACAACTCCACTGCACAAGAAAAAAAGAGCAATTTGAAAGCAATTCATGAATGCAAGGCATTATTAATATGTAGAGATGAAAATTCAGGAAACAGCTTATTTTCTTCATTAAAAGGACAAAAAAGAAAAAATAATTTAAAAATATAAACAAAATCCATTAAGATAAAATGTTAAAAGCTTTTGTGATGATAGCTTCTCAAGGGTCCAGCCAACCATAATAATATTTGACAGGGTTGTCTAGGTCCAAAATATTTTCCTGAGGTTCATTTTAATTTAAGAGTCTAGGATAAAACTATTTGAGATTGTTTGAGAGCATATAAATTTGATACCACCAGTATGATTTCAAATCTGCTCCTGTGAACCAACTATTTTTTGAGTTTGTTTGAAGCAAAGTTTTAAGTTAACATGATAAGGATTCATATTTATTACTTGCTTGTTTTGAGCATCATCACTATAAAATTCTCACACATGTATTTGATGGGAAAAACACCAACCACGCAGGAACTAGAGCATTGTGCTCTTTTAAATCCCAAACCACCTAAAAGCTCGAGCTAATGGGTGGAGGCCTCAATATGCTTATCAAGTGACCACTTAATCCACATTCTTCCGACGTGGGTCACAATTTTAACACACTTACTAATCTGCCGGGCAATCTATTTTACTGGCCTTCTGCATATGTCTTAGGGATTCTCGTCGAAGTCAGGACAGGAGATTTATAACCAATTGCTACAATAACATGCAAGAGACTCCAAATTATATTTTTCTAATTTCCTTCTAATCACCAAAATGTAAAGGTTGTAAAAATGATAAACTAAGATCTTTACCTCAAGATAAAAATTAATGTATTTGCAATGTAAGCAACCATTTCCCTGAAGAAAAGACAAGAGATCAAGACAACATGCAATCCACAAAATGACAGAGAAGACACATATATTAGCAAATTCACACAGGTTCACACCCTATATAAATATATATGTGTATAAATCAAGATTCCAAATGACCAGTGCATTTTCGTAGTACATGATTGCAACATGGATTTTTGGGTCCATAGTGCGCAGGATTCATGTCTTTCAATATGCTTAACAACATAATCGGTATTCCTGTTTTGACAACACCCTTTAAAAAACTTCAACTGGTCAGGTTCTATTCATTCCTTTAAGGCCCACTACTATCCCCAATAAACAAAACTTGAGAATTATTCCACAAATGGATTAGCAATCTAAGAACATGATAGGAAAAAATAATCCTCGTGACCAAGTTCAATGATAGCCTAAAGCAATCATTTCATTGAAGGGCATCCTTGTAAACTCCGGCTATTAATTTGTGTGTAGAGTTGTTACCATGAATGGGAAAAAGACCATGTTTCTTAATCAAGAGACCAATTAATAAAACATGTCTCGTGATGAGAAGTTCTAATACATCTCCTGCATCTTCATTTATTCTTGATTATACATGTACATTTTCAATGTGGCATCAAACATGGACCAAGAAACAGGTGCACACTAGGGCACCTAAGGGGGTTTCCTGCACTCTAGGGCAGAATCACATGCCGAAACCAGCTCTAGTACTATGTTAAAATCCAATCCAACCAAAAGCTCAAGCTAATATGTGGAGGCCTCAACATGCTTGTCAAGTGGCCACTTAATCCACATCCTTCCTATGTGGGACAACTTCAATAAAAAGACTTTCAAAAAAATAGTATCATAGCTTTACACTTAACCATGGACTTCTATGATAATTAAGTTTAGAATGCTCTGTGCTGTGAGTCTTATCAGACATTGCATTCTCCCAATACCTTGCACCTATATAAGAGGTGCATGGTTTAAGATATTTTCAAATTTTTCCATACCCATAGAAATCTCTTTAGTTTCTTCTGTAATAAAAATAAACATGCTACAGTCATACCAAAAATGATGCAAGCTTTGTTGACCATCTCCCTTAAAAGCTGTCCGAGCAAACGCAGCATAGAACCTGTTCGTGGAAAGTGTTAAAAGATATATTCCACACATGTTGCATGAAAACTATACAGATCAATTCAACTTACATTCCTAACGTCATCACTGCCAAGACACCAGAAACATCTGCACCTTCTTGAGCCTGCCACATTGTAAAGGCTTGTTGTTTCATCATATAGTAAAGATGAAGAGAGTTACTAAAAATGACCCATAAAAATTAAAGTTATAATTTCCACTCCACTTCGAAAATAAGCGTACACCTTGCAAATATGGTAGATCAAAAATAAGTGCACACTTCACATTTTGAGAAGTTAATAATTTAAATGACCAACCACAAATAGAAGGGCCATTTACTTTAGCATGTAGCATATGAGAGCATAAGGGGGATAGTGAAGCACTACAGTTTATTGATATATGCTCACAAATAAAATAAAAGTTTAATGCTTTATTTTTGCAACAAGTCAAATTTCGCGCATATTTTGAAACACGTGGAGTATATACATGCCTGAAGAACTTACTGCATATTAGATTAAGACATGGCATTTTTCTAGTATTTTTTTTTTAAATACTAAGTGCATTACAGAATCATGCTTGGTATTGCTCATAGCAGGATAGAATTTCATGAGTAATGAAACAACCACAAATAGAAGGGCCATTTACTTAAAAACTTCCCTGAACCTTGATTTCTACCAAGTATTAGATTAGATTAATATGCGTTCTGATTTGAGAAATGGCACAAACATTGAAGTCATAACTAGGAAGGTGCAGTACAGGCCAGAGCCGAACTAGTTACACATCTACATGGTTACCTTGGAAGGTTAGTGAGTCTTTCTATTGATACAAAAACTAACCTATGATGGCATAAGTATCATACCAGTAAAGAAAAGTATAATCAGGTTGCAACTAGGGATTTACACAATCCAGCCCAATGGATTATCATTATACAACAGCTCAATCTGCCAGATCATCATTAGATCCTTATAGCTTCCCATGATATCATATATACAATTTCATTAATCAAACAAGACAAACAAAAGTATTAAATAGAATGAGATAGGCCAAGCTTTCAAAGAAACCATACAGTGAAATACGCAATGTAGCTCACAGCAAGAGTAAGGGCAATCTCTATCACTGTGTCATTGAAAATAAACCCGAGCCACAAAACAGATGCAATCCCGAAAGCAGTGCCTATGCCTACACTGGAAAAAGAAGCAGACCTCGTAACAGTTATAAAATCTGTCACAACTACTAATCAAAAGTAAGTTTTTTTTTTTTTTATCAGCAAGTGAGGAAGTATATTAGAAACTAAGACAGAGGGTACAATAGTAGATACACCGCTCCTGCGGAAAAGGAAGAAGAAACACAGCCAGAGATAGGACAGAAGCCGGAAACAGAAACAGAAAAAACAAGAGTAAGTGTTACATACGCTCCAAGAGACACCCGTGCCAAAAAGCTGACAATGGAACCTGAAGTGAAGCTTTCACCAAGGACCATTTTATAAAATAGTTGATAGACCACAATCGCTGTCCTGGAGACAGAAATCCATCACATTCAAGAGAAGCCACATATTTGAAAGACAGTAAAAAGATATAGTTCAAATATTTACAATTTTCTAGGAAGTGGTTGGTTAAAAAAAAGAGAGAGAATAAAAAGATATATATAAGTACCCATCATTCATCAAGGATTCTCCTTCAATTATCGTGCTCAGTTTTTTGCTTGCACCAAGGTCTTTTAACAGAGCAACAACAGCAACGGGATCTGTAGCACTCAAGAGCCCCCCAAGCAACAGTGATGTTTTCCAACTCCAGTCATAGGGAAAAGTTAGCTGCAGTATGGTATTGCGGTTGTTATAACATGGTGAAATGCTATTAAGTGAATGCAAGGGACCTGCATACCTTCAAAGCAGATCCAAGGCAGACGGTTGAAATTAGAACGCCTGGACCAGCAAGTAAAAGCATTTGCGCCATGCACCTCTGCACATAGTAGAAAACAGCTAGGTCATTCAAAGTCTGAACAAAGTGTAATTCATGATCCAGTGACCTGCATAAAGTTACCTAGCATACACAATTGTTTTATAACTCAACAAAACAATATAACATGAATATATCCCAAGAAACTTGCAGACAACTCTGTACATAGAGAAAACTTAGTTTTGGAATCTATACAAAGACTTATCAGCAGAAGCATACATAAAATGACAGCATGTGCGGAAGGTGAATGTTCTAACTTGGTGTTGGGATGCAATCAGGCACCGCCAATGGCATAAATTTAGTTGCAAACTCTTTCATATAAGGCATATCTGGAGTATATGGATGGCATGGATGAATAAACAAATCCATCAACAGGTAGTAAGATCAGGAATAACTAATAACTAACTGGAGAGCATGTTTTAATCATAGTTTACTCAGATAGTACCAGCAAATACCACATTTTAGTGGCATTTTCTAATTTTTGAAAGTAGGATGACAAACATTATCAAGCAGTTAGGTTGAAACAGGTGAGGATCAATATCTGCAAAAAAAAATTTAAATAAATATCTGCAATTAGATTAGGCTGGAAAGACCTTGATTTGGTGCACTTCCATTGAAAATGAACTCTCGAAAAGAAGGGCAGGAAGGAACACAGCCAATAAAAGGTCAGGATCAATGTTTGCCCCTGCAAATAAACAGCATTCAAACCATAATTATATGTTAGCACTTGGGCAGTGAAGGACAGCCTATCAAGAATAGAAGCGTGACAACATTATACTCATATTATAGTCACAATGCCAAGAAGTGTCTAAAAAGCAAAAGAAAATTGAGATTGAACTTACAAATACGAATTCCATCCCCAATCTTTCCCAATTCATGGCTGGTATGATACTCTGCATATTAATTAATCTGTTAGATGAATTAAACAGAAAAACAATGCTAGAACACAAGCAAATTTTCAACGACTTAGGAAATGATACATTCTGTTTCCAGAAAATAGCTGCTAACTCTGTCACAAAATGAATGTCCTACTTCCCTAATTTGGATGCCCCATATATGTGTCCAGTTTCCTTTTAGGAAGTTGATTATGTATGAATTATCAATCATATGGTTCTCATTAGTTAGTTACCATCCCTGAGCGGGTTAACATATGGTAGAATATATGAGGACGTGTTGATGTCAAGCCATTATTGAACTTATCTTGACTTATACAAAAAGCCAAATAGTACACTCATTGTGGGAGGACATTGTATAAAAATGCAAGCAATACATCAAAACTGTGCATAGATATTTAAGTATCCAAGAAGGTAGCCAACTCTGTGTCCACTTCAGGAGAAAGTAAATTATGTTTTAAAGACTTCAGACTGCCAAATACTATTACAATATACTGACAAAAACGTAATTAGACATATATAAACTCAAACAAATAGTAGAATAGAGAACAAAGGAAGACTGCTCAAGATTTTAGAAAAAGAAGAAAGCCCGCCTTAGGTACACTAAACTAATGTATTGGTTAACTATCAAGACAAACTACACTTATATAGATTGTAGACCAACATAACATAACCGTCTTATCTATAAAATAAAAAATAAAACATAAAAAGAAGGCAGCCATGCATGTACTAACATAAACATATTATTTTCATAAAATGAAAGCAGAAGACAGTATAATAAGAATATTTCTCCAAAGAAATGGATGTCAATAGTAAATGAGCACACAGCATGCTAAATTGTAGCTCCTATTAGCCCAAGTGATTAAGTTTTATTTTGCCTTAAGCAATGTCATGGGTACAAACCTTGCAGGAAGCAGTATTGCTGATAAAAATACAAATTCTAAATTTGAAATCAAAATGAAGACTGTACATGTAAAATTCAATATCTAGCACTGTTCCCTATAGCCTCGTCGCTTAATGTGGGACCACTTCAGGGTTATAGCCAAATTAAGACTGTTAAAGGGAGAAATGTTTACATCCACATTTACTGGCCTATGTGGTTTCCCAAGATGGCTCCTAGTCCTTCCGTTGTTAATTGACTGGTAACTCAGATTTGCATACACAGCAGAGGATATGATGTATATAAGGATCGTTGTAAACATAATTCTTAAAGCTTTTATGAGGGGGGAATAACTGGAAATCGATAGAAAACTGACACTGGCTAATATTAATTCTTCCAAAATCATGCCTCTTTATTCGTCTCCCAATCATTATATAATGTCGGTGGTAATAATGAACTAGGACACAAACTCCACATGCACAAACGTATGCAACTACTCAATTCCAAACCTAATACAATAATGAAACTAGTATAGGACTTTAACTAGGTAACAGAAACTCTATTCCCACGTTATCAATCTGCTGAGGCGTCGGATTCGCTCCTTGGGCCTATGCGCATAATTCTTCCCCCGAGCTATCTGGCTGACTTAAGAGCTTGTTAATGAGAGAACTCAAGATTTCTTCTATAACTATTAACTAATATTAATTCTTCCAAAAGCATGTGTCTTTATTCCTCTCCCGATTATTATATAAGTCTGTGGTAATAACAAACTAGGACAAAAACCCCACATGCAACTACTCAATTCCAAACCTAATACAATAATGAAACTAGTAGAGGACTTAAATTAGGTAAAAGAAACTCTATTCCCACGTTATCAATCTGCTGAGGCTTCAGATTCGCTCCTTGGGCCTATGAGCATAGCAGTAAGTTAACACAGTAGATACCTACTCCTGGGCCGACCCAACCTGTTCTAGATGCTAAAACTGATTCTGTGGCTGGTCTAGGCAGCGAACTAAAACCCCATACCACACACACCACTACATGCCTAATCAGAAGCATCTATTCCATTCACTTAGGAGTTGAAGCTACAAGCGATGATTGTGACAAGTGAGAACAAGAAGCAGGTTGTAGAATAAATTGTAGCTGCTCCATATATTGACAAGAATCAAGTTCCCTCTTGCCTAGTCCAGTGGTAGTGGGAGCAAGACATTCTTCACCCCAACATACTATACTATTAGTTCTCGCTTCCCCCATGTTTTGCTCTTTCTGACCAATATCCTTTCCTTTTTCTACAACTAAAACCCAAACCCAATAAGTTATTTGTATCCCCTGGTTTAGAATGAAAAAAAAATACAATTAGAAGCCACAAAATGCAACTGCTGTTAGAAATTAAATAGAAGAAGACAATTTGTTTACACAATTTACAGTATCAAGAGCTTGTGATCACTTTCTCCTGAAAATTCACTAGAAAATATCTGCTAAACTTGAGTTTCCCGAGAGAATTGAGCTACAACTTTTTGCAATTGTCATTATTTTCCGCCAAACAAAAGCAAAATCAATTTATAGAAACAGCACTGAAGGAAGTTGAAATTGAAGAAGAAACGGACCTAGGGTGCCGAGGCCAATGCCGATGATGAGCAAGGCGACAGTGTACGGCACTCTGGTTCCACGCAGCACGTGCCTGCTAGCAATTCCGAGCACCAAACACAGCCCCACGAAGATCA
>JAYMSW010000880.1:0-19081 GCA_036897725.1 Erodium texanum | reverse complement strand
TGTGGTCACCTTTTCTTTTTAATCAGGAATTTGGCTGGAGAAATCTCACAAGAGTATGTCAAGCGACAGGTTGGTCTTGAAACTGTATATTTTAGATAAGTCTATTGACTTAAATGGGAATTGATATACATGTTGTGTTTTTCTTCTTTCATTTGGTAGAAACTGTTCTTTGTTAATGTGCATAGCGTTCAAGACATCAATAAAAATTCCTAGATTTTTTTGGATTACAAGAAACAAAAAACTATTCTTTGCTTATTTCAATGGTTTCTTTGCTATATGAAACACTGTTAGGATTAATAGATACATAATTAAGAATGTTCCACCCTCCATTCTATTCTATAATTAGTAACGAGGGTTGATTGAGTTTTATCTTTCCATGACAGGCTGAAGAGGCTCCCATTGATGACCTTATGGAACTTGTGCAGCAAATTGTTGCTTTCCACATGAAGGTACGACTGGATTACAAGTTTGTCACTGTATTATATACACATATATGATGGAAGGACTGTTGTGCCAAACCTATATTTATGGATGGTAGGATGTGATCTTTTTATGATTTTCTTTTTTTACCATGTTGCAGCACAATGCTGAGCCAGAGGCTGTTGATCTGTTGATGGAGGTCTGTGACAATTTCACTTAATCACATATTTTTTTTACTTTTCTTGCCTCATTTTCCCATTGTTTATAATGTTGCCCTTTGCTCTATAGGTTGAGGACCTTGATCTATTAGTTGAACACGTAGATAAGACAAATTTCAAGAGGACTTGTCTTTACCTAACCAGTTCAGCAAGGTATAACATTCATCAGTCTTCTGTGCATAACTTAAAAAGTTCTATCATTTTGTGTTTGAGGTTCAACATTTTCATGTAAAACTACTTCATCATTGATTATCATATGAAGTAATTTATTCCGCAATCACCTTAGGTTCCTTTTGAAAGTAAGAGTTTGTTTGCTAATCATGAAATTAGAAGCTGTGAGGATATGAATAAACTTTCATAGGTATACATCACTTATTTATTTGTTATGATAACTGAGTTGCTACTTTGGGCTGAATCAATGTTAAGTCATTGCGATATTTTTATATATTGCAGATACCTCCCAGGGCCTGATGATATGCTCGTTCTGGATATAGCTTATATGATCTATCTCAAGTTTGAAGAATACCCCAAAGCACTTGAGATTGCATTAGACCTTGATAATTTACAGGTCTGAATTTGTGTTGGATTCGTAGAATACAACCCTTCTATAAAGTACATCGTGTTGCCATGTCCCCTCATACATAATTCCTTTTTTAACTGTTTGAACTCTGTATTCTTCAGTATGTCAGTCAGGTATTTACTTCCTGCGAAGATGTGGTTCGGAAGAAGCAGTTCTGTTACATGATTGCTAGACATGTAAGTTTTTAGTTATTTATAATAAACTTCGCTTTACTCTGGATATCGGCCACATTATTTATTAGCCCATGTTTGTCTTCATATATTTATGAAGACCAAATATGTATAATCTGCTTTTGATAATCATCTTGAGCAAAAGAAATTAGCTGCAGTTCTCAAATACTAGATCAGGAAATAACGACTAAGATTGGGGTAAAATGCTTTGGTGGTTTTATAAACTAACTGAAAAGCAGATGTTTTCCAATTCAATTGGATGTTTGAAGAATTTGTAGCTCCTTATCTGAGAATAGCACAACTTATGTAGCTCTTAAGTTCTTATACTTAAAGATAGAAGTGAATAAAGGTTAATGCAGGCATATGAGAATCCAAAAATCAGTTAGGCCCATATGAACATGGGGTTCTGTTAGCTATTACTTTTTAATCCCTTGGAAATGGCTAATGCACTCATTTTTCTCGGAGGATTAGCATTACGTTACTCTATTTTTGTAAGAAATATGCTGGTTTTGTGCTTACTTGATGCTTCTTTTATACAGGGCATTACATTTGTGCTGGACGATTACATGGCTCCGGATGATGCTGAAAGAGAACAACTACAAGATATCATTAACAATAGCAAATTAAGTGAAGGTTATCTGGCCCTTGCTCGCGACATTGAGGTGATGGAGGCCAAATCTCCTGAAGATATCTATAAGGTTCGAACTCATGCCTTTCATATATAGGACGATTGTCTTGTTGTGGCATAAAACCTCTCAGTCAAATGGTCATATATTGTGGTCAGTGGCTTGCAGTTTCTTTTATAGCGGCCTGTGCTTTATTTCGTCTTTTAGCGACTTCAGGAGCTGTCTGTTGAATTTTCTGTTGAGTCATTAATTATTTTATTATAACTGGCTATAGTATTGACCTCAATGATCAAGTCATTAACATGTTTTCCTATCAATGACCTATCACTAACAAAACTATGTTGTAACCCAATCAAATGTTATTTCCTTTGATAAACACCTGACTGGGTTGCTATTGCTACAATTTTATGGCATTTAAAGATCCTAAGGTGCTCCCGGCCCTAATTCATTGTTGAATTGCTGTTGTCTGTCATATATTGTATGTGCAGTTGAAATATATGTTCTTTTCCTCTGCACAAGTTAATCTAGCCAAGTGTTTGCAGTTATGGCACTAGCTGACTTGCTCTTTAACTTATAAATTTACTTGCTCATATTTTGTTAGGCACATTTGTTGGATGGGCGTGCTAGTGCCGGGGCTAGTGTCGATTCGGCTAGGCAGAATTTGGCTGCTACATTTGTTAATGCGTTTGTAAATGCAGGCTTTGGCCAGGTGAGATGCGTGGCATATTTCTTCTGCGATCATATTTTTGTGGACATTTCCAGCATTCATTGCCTTTTATTACAATTGCAGGACAAGTTAATGACAGTCCCATCAGAAGCAGCAAGTGGTGGTTCTTCCGGAAACTGGCTCTTCAAGAACAAGGAGCATGGGAAGACCAGTGCTGCTGCAAGTCTGGTATGCATTCTTTAGCACACAAATGTTCCCGTTATTGTTAATTTGTCTGGTCCCTAAATTCTCAATACTCTAATGATGCTCTTCTGACAGGGTATGATTTCACTTTGGGACGTGCAATCTGGTCTTGCACAAATTGACAAGTATCTTCATAGCAATGACAACCATGTAATTGCCGGCGCTTTGTTGGGTGTTGGGATTGTTAATTGTGGTATCAAGGATGATTGTGATCCAGTAAGTTTCTTCTCTGTGTTAATATATGTTTTATACAATTACTATAAGATTATCTTACGGAATTTCATTTATCAGGCATTAGCACTCTTGGATGACTTCATTGATAGGGAAGACTCTACTATACGAATTGGTGCTATTATGGGATGGGGACTTGCATATGCTGGTTCCCAGAACGAGCAGGTAGAGTAGAGCATTTCTCATCATTGTCGGTATATTATTTTCATGACAACCTTTGTTTCCTTCAAATTAACATATTTACTTCTCAGATACGTAGTAAGTTGTCTCCTTTACTTGGAGATGCGAAAGCCCCTCTTGATGTGATTGCCTTTGCTGCCGTCACATTGGGTCTGGTCTATGTGGGTTCCTGTAATGAAGAGGTAGCTCAGGCCATCATATTTGCATTGATGGACAGAAGTGAGTCAGAATTGGAAGAGCCCCTAACTCGCCTTTTGCCTCTTGGCCTTGGTCTTCTATATCTTGGGAAGCAAGAAAGTGTTGAGGCCACTGCTGAAGTTTCCAAGACTTTCAATGAAAAGATCAGAAAATACTGTGACATGACCCTTCTCTCTTGTGCTTATGCTGGAACTGGGAATGTTCTGAAAGTCCAAACCCTACTTGGTCATTGTGCAAAGCATCTTGAGAAAGGAGAAACCCACCAGGGGCCCGCTGTGCTTGGAATCGCAATGGTAGCAATGGCTGAGGAGTTGGGCCAGGAGATGGCAATTCGATCACTGGAACATCTTCTACAGTACGGGGAGCAGAATATTCGAAGAGCAGTTCCTTTGGCTCTTGGCCTTCTCTGCATTTCAAATCCAAAGGTCAATGTCATGGACACATTAAGCAGACTTAGCCATGATACAGATTCTGAAGTGGCCATGGCTGCTATCATCTCCTTGGGCTTGATAGGTTCTGGAACCAATAATGCCAGAATTGCAGGAATGCTGCGCAATCTTTCAAGCTATTACTACAAAGACGCAAGCCTTCTGTTCTGTGTAAGAAGTTTTTTATCAATCTATATATTTCTTTTACCCCTTTTCAGAAGAGAACACCAATCTTCTTTGCTTTGCTTGTTCAGGTACGGATTGCTCAAGGTCTTGTGCACTTAGGGAAAGGGTTATTAACTCTCAACCCATATCATTCAGAGCGCTTCTTATTATCCCTGTAAGTCACCTCTTTGCTCAAAGAACAGTTTGAAAGTGAAGCTTTCAGTGATTTATCATTTATGCAATTTTTTTGTTTGTCTTCAGGAATGCGCTAGCCGGGTTGATAACAATGCTTCATGCCTGTCTTGATATGAAGGCGATCATATTGGGAAAATACCATTTCGTCCTCTATTTCCTCGTTCTGGCAATGCAGGTTAGTTTAGTTGAACTCTGTTCTCTATCTTCTAGGTTTAATGTTCCATGCAAGCAATTGCATTATTATTGAGGGGTATTCTTACTCAGCTACCTCTAAGTATGTGCCATTCTCAACTAACTACCCTGAAATTTAAAAAGTTTTGACAACCCCTTGAGATTTTTTAGTCACATTACCCTAATTCCGTCAACTTTGGGGTGTGAAAAGAAAAAAAATACCCTCATAAAAAACAGTAATAACCAAAATTTGACAGAACTGGGGGTAAATAGGGACTAAAAAACCTTTTCAGTGTAGGGGTAGTTGATTGAGAAATGTCCATACTTAAGGGTAGCTGAGTGAGATCATTCCTGTTAATTATCACCACCAATGTTTGACTTCTCTTTTTATCACTGCTGCAGCCACGAATGTTGATGACTGTGGACGAGGAACTTAAACCACTTTCAGTGCCCGTCCGAGTAGGCCAAGCTGTTGATGTTGTGGGCCAGGCGGGTCGGCCCAAGACCATCACAGGGTTCCAGACCCATTCTACTCCCGTTCTTCTTGCTGCCGGTGACAGAGCTGAACTTGCCACAGAAAAGTACATAGATCTTTACTCTTAATGATATGTATTCAATATATCTCTGTTGTACTGTAGAAACTGAGTGTGGCTTGTTGTGCAGATACATTCCCTTGACCCCAATTCTTGAAGGCTTCGTGATCTTGAAGGAGAACCCCGAGTACAGCGAAGATAGCTAGAGACAGCAGCAGATCTTCAGGCTGGAAACCAGAGTTAAATTGTTCTTTTTTGTTTTTTTTTAAGTTTAGAGTGGTGCTTGAGGGTGTGGGAGGAAGGAACCATAATGCTTTGTAACACAAGCCTTGACTTGCACAGAACACCACCCTTTTGGTTGTTGTCGTTCCTTCTGGGTCATAGTATATTCAAATTGTTGACTTTTCACTTTTTTTTTTAAAAAAGAAATCATTTCTACTTAATGATTCTAATTAAGCTAGGTTTCTAGAAGTTGGCTTTAATTATATCCATTGTTCTGTAGCGATTGTAACTGTTTAAATTTATTCTCAACAATCAAAGTTAAGGTACCAAAGCTTGTGGAAATTGAGCTTGACATTACTAATAAATCGCGTTAAGTCCTCTTCAGATGATCGTTGTAACAAGTTGAAATGAAATGGCCAAAATACCTATCCTTAATCATCGAATTTTGCAGAAATATCAGTTCTACGATAAAATGTACCGAAGTTTCAGCAGTTATTGTAGAAGTATTTTATATTATTAAAATAGAGTAAATTGAGATAACTTAAAAGAAAATGTAACTAGCGGATGGTTTAAATGGTACAGAGAGGTTTTCAAATTAGCGGATTGGTAGAAAAACCATGGATTATAACATCGGATATATAATCCTTTTTTTTTTGTACAGGATGTATAATCCTAATTAAATGAGTCGGTGGGTTGCAAAAATTATATCTTTTTGCTAAATAAATAAGTGATTTTTTTTTTGAAAATAAATAAATAATTGATTGAGTTGTGAGGAATTAAATAGGAAAAAAAGAGAGAGGAAATTCAACCCATTTCGTCTGGAAATGTTAACAACTGAGAGTGACAGTAGAGTGGGACAGAGCCACACAAGTTGAAGATAAAGACGACAGCGGAGACGATTGATTGGAGCTCAGTAATGATCTATGGCGTGGCTCGCTAAAAGGCAGATCTTCAATCCTTGTTGCGGAACTGGTCTGTGCCTGTCTCTATCACTACCATTTACTTTTATAGTCAAGTTCTTGTACTCATTTCTCTATTCTGCTGGAATCGGAGAAAAGACAGCCCATTTCAGATTCAGCAAGAAATCTCAAATTGGGTATGAAACTAGGGTCGAATCGTGTGTATGGCTTGCTTCAATTATGAAATTGGGTTTCTTTCCTTTTTCAACAATATTTCAATGTGCATTATTCTACTCTTTCTTAGTCTATTTCCCACCATGAATATTAAAATTAAGATGCTTTATATATTTATTGACTCAGACACAATTAGCAGAGGTTGAAGGAGGACTTAGGTGGAAAAGAAGGGTTAGGTGACTTGTATGAATCAGGGTTAGGCAGCTCATGAACTTTCCTTGCAATGTTTCGTTCGTTGACTCGTCTTCTTGTTCCTTTGTATCGAGTTGTTCTAAACCCTAATCTATATATGGTTTTATCTTCTCTGCCACTGTTTAGCATCCAAAAAAACCATGTATTTGACTATTCTCTTGAATGGTTTATTGTCAGCTAGCTCCTTAGTTTCAACAAGAGGCTAAACCCATTTTCTATCCCCACTTGTGAAAACTGATCTTCGGTTCTGGCACTCCAGACCTGTCATAGTTGTTGCACTAAACAAACTGTTGACAAGAACACAATATTGAAGAACTCTTCTTGATTGAGCTTCAATTTCTGCTACTTGTTCTTATTTGATTTACATTGCAAAGCAGTGAGAAACCAAGTTGTACTCGATGGAAGTTGTTGGGGGAGCTATTCTGAGTGCTTTCTTCCAGACCATGTTGACGCAGTTGTCCTCCTCTGAACTGCTCAAGTTTGCTCGCCAGAAGCATGTAGATGTGCAGCTCAAGAAGTGGGAGGATATACTGAAGAAGATCCGTGCTGTTCTTGATGATGCAGAAGAGAAGCAGGCCAGAAATAACCTGGTAGAGGTCTGGTTGCGTCAGCTTGAAGTCTTGGTTTATGATGCAGAGGACATACTAGACGAGATTACATCTGATGTTTTGCAGCACAACTTGGTGGTGGAGGAAGCTCAGGCCAGCACAAGTAGGATGAGGAGATTCATAGCTACTTCAAAGAACGCTGGTTTGCGTACAACTGCTGCTATTTCTAATTTTAAGATGGGGCCTAAGATAAAGGACATCACTTCTAGATTAGAAGACATCTTGGGTGGCATGGACTTATTGCGTTTAACAGAAGGGGGAGGAGGATCGAGCATACAAAGGGGAAGATCTTCAAGGAATGGGAGGCAATTTGAAACTTCTTTGAATGATTCGTTTGTTTACGGTAGAGATGAAGACAAGCAAGCTGTACTCGACTTGCTGAGAGGAGAAGGTAGTGATGCTTCTGGCGGAATTCTTGTGATTCCCATACAAGGCATGGGCGGTATGGGGAAAACAACTCTTGCCCGACTTGTCTATTGCGATGTCCAAGTTAAGGACTTTGAATTGAAAGCATGGGCTTGCGTATCCGACAGTTCAGATGTTTGCAGCATCACTAAGTTGATTCTATGCTCCATGCATTCAGAGATTCGAGACTCTGACGATCTAAATACCCTTCAAGTGAAATTGAAAGAGAAACTGTTTCAGAAGAAGTTCTTGATAGTTTTGGATGATGTTTGGGAAATGGAGTATAGGGAGTGGACAAATCTATGCAAGCCTTTTCAAGCTGGGCTTCCTGGGAGTGCCATCATAATCACAACTCGAGATGGGAGTATTTCGTCTAAGTTGGGCACTATTTCACCGTACCATTTGAAGGAGGTTTCATATGATCACTGTTTGTCTATATTTGCTCGCCATGCCTTGGGAGCAACAGATTTCAGTGGGCACCCGGATCTGAAATCTATTGCAATAGAAATAGTGAAAAAATGTAAAGGGTTGCCTTTGGCAGCTGAAGCTCTTGGTGGCATGTTGCGCAACAATGTGCATTTTGAAGTATGGGAAGAGATAGCAGAAAGCGAGATTTGGGATTTGCCACACGAAGAAGGAGGCATCTTACCGGCTCTTAGGTTGAGCTATCATCACCTCCCATCTCATTTGAAGCAATGCTTTGTTTACTGTTCCATATTTCCCAAGGACTATGAATTCGACAGGGACGAGTTGGTTCTGTTGTGGATGGCAGAGGGTTTCCTTCAACCAACAAAAGGGAAGAAAGAAATGGAAGATCTGGGTGCAGAATATTTCTCTGATCTGCTATCAAGGTCATTTTTCCAACCATCAACTCAAAATAGTGGGAGGTTTGTGATGCATGACCTTCTGAATGATCTTGCTACATGTGTTGCTGGTGATACCTGCTTCAATTTGGATGCCATCTTGAAGAGCAACAAGCGTTCCAGACCATCTGAATTGGAGAAGGCTCGTCATTCTTCATTCACTCCTTCCAAGTATGAGGTACCCCAAAAATTTGATTGTTTCTCCCATGTAAGAAGCTTGCGTACATTTTTGCCATTACCTGTTAATGCAATGTATGCTGGCAACTTCATATCTGTTGATGTTCTCAATAGCTTGATGTTACAATTGAAGCGGCTAAGATCACTGTCATTGAGTGGTTATGAGATAAGTGAACTTCCAGCATCTATAGGTGAGTTGAAGCATTTAAGGTACCTTAATTTGTCAAAGACAAAAATCAAATGGTTACCAGAATGTGTCTGTTCTCTCTTGAAGTTACAAACACTGTTATTGAGAGACTGCAGAGTACTTGAGAATCTGCCTGCAGGAATTGGGAATCTAACCAACTTGCGCCATCTTGATATCAGTGGCACACCAAATTTGAAAGAGATGCCAGCTGGGATTGCTTGTTTGACTGGTCTCCAGAGTTTGACTAAATTCATCGTGGGCGGAGATGACAGGCTTACTGTAGGAGAGTTGAAACACCATTCCCATCTTCGAGGGAAGCTTTCCATTTCAGGGCTACATAATCTGGAGACTGTTCAAGAAGCTGTAGACTGCAACCTAAGGCATAAGCAAGGTCTTGATGAGTTGGAGATGGAATGGAGCCACAGCATTGATGAAAGTGCTGCACTGCAAGTCCTTGACTCCCTACAACCCCACAGTAATCTGAAAAGCCTCATGATCAAGTCATATTGTGGTCCTAAATTTCCACCTTGGATTGGGAATCCCTCATCCAGTAATATAGTGAAGTTAAATCTCCATGATTGTAAAAAGGTTACATTTTTACCATCACTTGGAAGACTTTCCTTGCTCAAAGACTTGTGGATAAGAGGGATGGATGCAGTAAAGACTGTGGATTTTGAATTCTATGGATCTTTGTCTCCTTTCCCATCATTGGAAACATTAAGGTTTGAGGATATGCCAGAATGGCAGTTATGGTTTTGCTCACGTTCTGCTGGCAGAGAAGTTCAGATTGAGTTTCCATGTCTTCGCGAGCTGAGCTTGTTGAACTGTCCTGAACTGGTTGGGAATTTACCTCATCACCTTCCTTACCTCAAAAATCTTAAAATTTGCAGATGCTCCATTTTAGCAGGAGGACTGGTTAGCCTTCCATCTCTTTGCACTTTGACTTTGGAAGTATGTAATGAGGCTCTTCTCAGAAGTATGAATGACCTCACCTCCCTCACCACCTTGAGAATTAGCGAAATTGTAGGGCTCACTAGTCTGCCTGAAGGGCTTGTACATTCCCTTGTTGCTATTGAAGTCTTGGTGATTGAAAGATGCAGAGAACTGAAGTCTTTGTGGAACAATGGGGCCAAAATAGAAGAATTAGCTTGTTTGAAGCGTATATCAGTCAAAGTCTGTCCCAAGCTTGTATCTTTTTCAACAGAAGACCATGACGAACTGCCTCACAATCTTCAATACTTGGAGTTAGCTTATTGTGATAACCTGGAGAAGCTACCGAACATACAATGTCTTGCATCTCTTGAGAAGGTGATCATTGAAACTTGCCCAAAGCTTGGATCCATGGTCAACTTGCCTTACTCACTCAGATATTTGAAGTTGGAAAATTGTGATAGCCTGCAGAATCTACCACTGGGGCTGCACAGTCTCAAATCTCTTGAGGAAATGAGTATTAGGAAATGTCCAAAACTCGGGTCAATCGAGGAGTCGAGCTTTCCATGCAAGCTCAGACGGTTAAAGCTTTGGGATTGTGATGAAGTTGCAGAGTCTCTTCTCAGTGGGATGGTAATGCATGGCTACTATTGTGATGAAGTTGCAGAGTCTGTTCTCAATGGGATGGTAATGCATGGCTGCTCTGCAAACAGTTGTCTTCTTGAAGAGTTGGAGCTGAAGAGGTGCCACTCTCTCACTCATTTTCCTAAAGGAAGCTTACCCTCCACGCTCAGGCGCTTGACTATTGCAGAGTGTAGAAGGCTAGAGTCCATGCCCGGTGGAGTGGTGCAGAGTTATAGCTATAACGACAGTGTCAGTGATACAATTCAAGAGTTGGAGATCATTGATTGCCCGTCTCTTAGGTGGTTTCCAGCAGACAAGTTACCAGCCAAGAGACTTGTTATTCGTGAATGCACACAATTGAACTCACTTCTTGAGAGGATGCTGAATAATAATAAGCCACTCGAATATGTTGAGATTTACAACTGCACAAATCTGAAAGGCCTACCCGATTGCCTCCACAGCCTCACGAATCTTACTTCTTTGTGTTTAAGAGATTGCCATGCTCTAGCGTTGTTTCCACAAAGGGGCTTACCCATCTCCAACTTCAAATCCTTGTATATCTACAATTGCAAGAATCTCAAGGCTCTGCCCAACAATATGCACAGTCTCACACATCTTCAAGATCTCGTGATAGAGAAATGCCCTGCACTCAAATTACTCCCAGCAGGAGGCTTCCCTATAAACCTGACGAGCCTTAAAATCAAGGAGTGCGAGAATCTGCTGCAGCCAATGTCTGAGTGGGGTATGTATAGACTGATCTCTCTTCAAGACTTCTTGATAGATGGTTTATGTCTTCCAGATCTATCCACCTTCCCAAAAGATGATCATATGCTTCCCACGACTGTAATCAGTATTTCGATCAGAAACATCAAGCACATGAAGATTCTGTCATCGAAGGGTTTCCAAAACCTCACCTCTTTGAAGGAACTATCAATCTTTAAGTGCCCCATGCTGCGAAAATTGCCAAAGGAAGGGTTCTCTCCCTCTCTCGAACAGCTGTCTATTGAAGGCTGTCCTGCTCTGCAACAGAGGTGCTTACAGGGGAAAGAAAAATACTGGCGGGCCATTGCCCCCATCCCCTATGTCAGTATTAGTGACTAACTCATGCAATGGCTGGAGTCATACGGTCTACATATTTTGCAAGGTGAGCATACTTTGCAGTATTTCTTCTCCTATGCTCTGTTCAAATATTTATCTGCTTGAAGTGAATGTCTCCATTTTTTATCTTGGTAAAAAATTTGTACCCCTTATGTAGAAGGCTATAGAAATAGAGGCTGAGACTGGCATTTCTACTTGAAAGAAACGGAAACAATCACTTTGTTTCTCGGAATAAAAGAGGAAGTGTTAAACAAAAGATTCTTGCTTCCATATCAGCAACATTCAGCTTAGGATCTTATAGGCCTAATGCCAATGTCGTATTTGGGAAATTTCATCTGGGCTGATCACATTAGCAAGAATGTGTATTTGAGGATTATCAGGACTGCTAGAGTGTTCATGCATGTGTTATGGTCTAATAGCTGGTTGTGTTTGTTCATTTTTTGTTTCTTGTATACATGTTTGGGGTCACATCATTGATGAAATCATTTATGTTTAATTGGGTTTTCAGTTTTTTATTAAAAGGAAGTAGTGTTTCATGGCTGTCTGAAGATACTGCTGCTATAAATCTTCCTGAGAATAAAGAGAATCTGGTTCTGACATTGGCGCTTCCTAAGTCCTGAACCAGTATTGTTGATGTCTGCTTTTGCTGTTTTTTTTCTGGAATCCTTGACTTCATGTAAATACAATACAGATGTTGGGGATTAGTCAAGGAGCAGCAGAAGAACCAAGCAAAGTGATGGTATGTGACTAATTAACTGAATATTTCATTCATTCGCATACTTTTAGCTTTTGAGTGCATGTGTTAGATTGGCAAAGTAAACTATTCTCTATATTATGTAAGTCATTGATTTTGTAGCCATGAAATTTACGTCTTGGCTTCAAAATAGCAGGTACTATTCTCTCTGTGTTCTCATAACTTTTGCAAGTTTTTGACTTACTATGGCATTATGACTGCAAGTTTAGCTCTAAATTGCTTTTTCCATATTCTGGAAAATGTTAGACATATTTTTAGGGCGGGTAAGAAAGAAGAGTACTGGGTATCGATTGCTCATATCACATTAATTGAACTACATGCTTAATATCAACTCGTTTGAAGAAAATACTACTCTAGGGATATGCATTTTTTCCCATTTGATCCATCTCTGGATTCTAAAAGGCCAGAGTTTGAGAGCTGTATCCAAAATGTCTCAAATTAAGTCTTTTGATTATCCACTTCATTGCAATTTAGTAATTAAATTTTGTTTTGTCCATTTTAGTCTCCAAACAATTCAAATTGTTCTGGCAAAATTGATAGTTTGGATACTAATTTGGAACATTTACCATTTATGTAGTAGCAAGGACATTAAAACTTCACATATCTTGCATATGATCCACTTTTTGTTGATCCGTTGTTTAATTTGTTGTAGGTTTGCTTCTTGGACAGCTCTCACGAGTACATTGGTCTGGATTTCTTTCATGAAGAACGATTTCAAATGTAAGACCTCATTCCTTATGTAGAACAAAACTCATTACTATACATTTTGTATCTATAAAAAAACACAAGAACGATTCACGACATGATTGAGAACACGTTTGGTTTTGTATCATGATAGGTAGATAAATAATTTTAAAGAATAAGAAGAAAACTATTTCTTCTTCCTGACCATGCCGCCCAACTTGATGGCCCGAGCAATGCTAATGCCATTGTTAGCCAACCTGGCCAAGAAATCATTAGTCTCCTTCATGGGCGACGTGACCTGAGCCTGCTCGAACGCGTCGTCGCAGCTCTGGAAGTAACTCATGGCATTGTCGGCCATGTTCTGCGTCTTCTCCATGTCGCCGCCGTTGCACGCATTGACGCCGTTGGCGAGGTCGCTCGCGGCCTTGACGTACATGTCGTTGCAAGAATTGTAGCAATCGGCCAGCATCTTGTCATTGCCGCCGATGTCCTGCACGGCCGCGGCACAGTCCTTCTCGGCCAGGTCGGCACCGTCGATGCACGCCTGGATCTGCTCCAATAGAATGTTCTTGGCGCTTGCGCCTTTGGTGTCTATGTCTCGCATGGTCACGGTCTTCTCGCAGAGCCTAGGGTTCTCGGTCTTGGAACATATGTCCTGCACTTTGGGGCTCGCTTTTATGTCCGATAATGTTATGGCCGCGATGGACTGCGCGCTGAGCTTTGTGTTCTTGTCCGGAACGTCCCTTAGGGCTCCGACGAAAGAGATCATGGAGATAGTGAGGACTAGGACGAGGATGTTATGTTGTTCCATTGTTGGAGGTAAAGTGATGGAAACAGAATGGGTGTAGTAGGAATTTATGTAGAGAGGTTGGAGGTGAGAAACATTGGCTGAGCTTTCATGCTATTTTTAGGTTTGGTTGTTGTAGAATAAGAGGTTTCAATATACGACCAAATTTATCCAGAGGACGCTTTTTTGGCCATTCGTATGAATCAAGTAGTTTAGTGTTTTATATGGATCTCTTATTCATATCATATGTTAATCGTGTTTTTACAAGGACGTTTATAATATTGTATTCCTTGTTTGTTCTTCATCAATAGTTACCTATAATAAAAATGGGCATTCAAACTTATACTCGATTTTTTTGGAACAGTCAAATAGATTATAGTCATATGATCAAACAAACAAAACACACACTAGCCACCTACTAACTAATTCTATGCAACCTTACGTCACACCTATTCCTCTCAAATACTCTTTTTGCTCACCACCTTAGCAAGACACTGCTTATCTTAAAAAATTTAATGTTCCTTTCACTCAACACATTGTAGACAAGAGTTGTCATCGTTAGGAAAACCACGTTCTTTCTATAATTTACTACATCTCTATACCTCTTATGCATCTTCCTCACTTTGAATATTCACATTCAAAGAATAAATGGTCTCTATTCTCCCCCACATACTCGCAAAACACACAACCTAACTTGGGGATACAAATATTCATCTTAACCAATCTATCTCGAATTAAAAGCTTGTTGTGGCTCATCACCTAGAAGATAAAAGTATGTTCAGGGACATTCATACTCTCCCATGTAACTATGGATATCCATCTTTCTTTTCTTTCCCATAATCCTATTATACCTCAATTTTATGGAGCACTTCCCTTGGGATTCCCTTTCAACTTGCCCCCTTCAAAACCATCTTTAAAAAGAGTAACGATATGTTGAATGGCCTTCCAATGCCATGATACTTGAGGCCTTTGATCACCCTCCCACGTATCTTTTCCTTTAATGTAATGCTCATGAATCTATTTCACTCTAAAGTTATCTGCCTTCCTAGCAATGCACTAAATTTGATTAGCAAGTGCCACTTCATTCCTTTAAGAATGTTGTGAATTCTCAATCCTCCTGCTTGCCTATCAGAACACACCATCTCCCAAATCACTAAAGCCATCCTCTTTTTCATCTCATTCTCCACAAGAATTCCCTACAAATACGTTCAACTTGCCTGACAACAACCTTAGGTGACATAAACATCATCTCCCAATGCGTACGGAAAGACATCAATACTGTTTTGATAAGTTGAACAAGACCCGTGTAAGACAACAAATTACTTGCCCAACTCTTAATCATCACCGCTACATTATCTATGATGAATTGGTAGTCCATTTTGATCCACTTCGTAGGTGACATGGGAACTCCAAGATATCTCATAGGGAACTACCTCGCAACTAAGCCTGATCTGCCCACAATATATCTTCTGTCATTTGCAAAGACTCCTCCAAAATAAATTTGGGGTTTTTGAAAATCGACCTCTAATCTCATAACCTATGTAAAATGCTTCAATCCTTTTAGAATGGATTCCACTGATGTTCTATTAGGTTTACAAGACACCATCAAGTAATCAGCAAAACACACATTTATCTTTTTTTTCTCCTCCTACATCCAGGTGATACTGGAAGAGTTCCTTATTTGCATCCCGTTTTAACGTTCCCGTTAGATATTCCATAGCTAGAACAAATAACATATGTGATTGAAGAACCCGACCACACCCCCATTAAAGGCAATGGAACATGCGCGCGGGGGTGGAAATTCACTCCATAATCCCAAACCCAACTTTCCGCCAGTAGTTCTTTGATAAAATTTCATTCAATCAAATCAAAGGCCTTTTAAAGATCTATCGTCATCATGCATTTTGGCGAACAATTCTTTTTTCTATACAACTGGAGCATCTTTTGAGTAATCATCATGTTGTGCATTAAAGCCCTCCCCTTCACAAATGCTCCATAATTTTGATCAATAATGAAACCCACCACTTTATTCAATCGAGCATATGATATTGGATATAACACATTGCATCATGCGAATGGTTTATATTCACTCGCATTCATAAGCACACCTTCTTAGGGATCAAATAAATAAGGTTACATTTACGTGCTTCACTAACCTTCATGTTCTAAAGAATTTTATGGATGACCCTATGTACATCTTCGCCCACTATCTTCCACGTTACTTGATGGAACCCACTAACTTATCCATCCAAATCGGGGCTCTTGTACTTACCTATTTTTAACATAAGTGTCCTTAATCTCCTCTAAGATAAGCATTTGGGTCACTGCCACATATTGGTCAATAGTGAGCCTTATCCCTAAATCAAAAACTCCTTTCTCAGACCTCTTTCTATCTTGCTTCCGAGTTACAAGATGTTTTGCAAAGAATATAATAAAATGGTTCTTAAATCTGATCTCCTCATCCTCTATTGAGGTAAAAGCAGAAATTATAGTCGATGTACCTTGAGTTTCTATCTCCTTACATGTGTCATTGAGTCTTCGTTCGCTGCCTAAGCATGCTCTCCCCAGCTATTCACAATTGCATTACTCTAGCTTCAGCTAACTGTCATTTCCTTTGTAAAGCTATATTTAATGGTCAGCATGAAGTTGCACCAGTATGTCATTTAGGTCAGTCTCGGTCTTTTCCTTTTTTTTTTTTTCTTTTTTTCGTAACATTACCAAAGTGGCATCTCTCACAAACTTCCCTCTAAACTTTTAAGCTTAACTACCATACGATGTATGCAATAACCATCCACCTCCTCTACCCACCTGTCTTTCACTCTACTAGCAAATTGCTCATTCATAATCCACATATTCTGAAATCTAAACAAGGCCTCTGCGCACAGTTGCATTACTATATATACTCGTTATGGAAGATCTTTATCACTTTTCTTATATATTTTTTATACCATCCCTTCAAAAAACGACTGACAAGTTCATGAAATTTATCCGAGGGAGTATTCGTTAACCGTTACTGTTTGAATTAATTCAGCCATATATTTATGTACCATCCTCTTCTTGTTCTTAACATATTCGTCCTAAAAATCAATATATACCCTCTTCTTTTTCTAAAATGGAGATGCCACGCTTTATAATAAACTAGCTACACATAAAGTAAAGGACGAACGATTAAGTTTAAAAAACTAATTGATCCTCAAAAGAGATTTTGAAATTAAATTCTAAATTAATTAAATAAAATATTTATTTTGAGTAAAGAAATATGTAAGATACACACACATACAATTTGCTCAATCTCAATGCAAAGTTGGGGATACAACAATAATTATAATAGAAATCACAACATTTTATTAATTTCATCTCCAATTTAGCCAGGAATATATATGCAATAATCAAAATTAATAAAGGGCGGTCTACTATATATACAAGAGACTCGTCACTCATTTAAAAATAACAATAGCTAGTAATTACATAATAATTATAATTTATTAATAATCATACTCTTCTTCTTCTTCTTCTTCTTCTTCTCCTATTATCAATACTACCGTCGGAGATGGCATTGGCAATGGAGATGCTATTCTCACCCAACTTGTTCAGGTACTCGTTCACCTCTTTCAACGGCGAGTCCGTCTTGCCGTTCTTGTCCAGGTCCTGCTGGCAAGTTTCGAAATGTTTCATGGCACCTTGCACGAGCACTATCATCGCCTTCATGTCGTCTTCTGTGCACGAATTGATCGCGTTCCCGAGCTCCTCACCGGCTTTCTCGTACGACCCTTTGCAGTACGAGAAGCCTTCCTTATCCTCCTTGTCTGGATTTGCATCCTTGCAGTCTTTATAAGCCAGTATAGTCTCCCCCATCGCAGCCGTTACCTATATATGTAACATGACGGTAAATTTTTTTAAAAAGAGGTCATAAAGTTTTGATATTAACTCATGCGGGCTACCCTGTGGTTAAAGGAGTAGATCCTTTCTTAGCCATTAGAGATTGAATCCGAGTTACCCCTAATCTATTTGTTAAGCTGTACGGAAGTATGCACATTCAATATTGACTATAGACATTGTTATTCTTATCAAGTCTAAAGTATGTAATGTTTCTATATTATCTTATACCGTCAATTTTAAGATTACCTAAAAGAGAATGACGTTCTTGGGGGTGATGGGTAGGAATTCATTGTTTGATATGGTCACCGTTGATATTAACCCATGCGGGCTACCCGTATATGGTTAAAGGACTTGATCCTTTCTTGGTCATCAAGCATTGAGTCCGGGTTATATTCCTTATGTTTAATTGTTAAGCGGTACGGAGTTATACTCGTTTAATGCTGACTATATAAATTGTTATTCTTACTAAATCTGAAGCCTGTAATGTTCCTATATTACCGTATACTATTGATTTTGAGATTACCTGAAAGAGAATGACGTTCTTAGGGGTGATGGGTAGGGATTCGTTGTTTGATACGGTCACGGTTTGCTCACAAATGACGGGGTTGACGGTTCTTCCGCATAGCTTCTTTGTTTGGGGATCGTTGTTTTCTGTGGATTTTACTTGGTCTATGAATTTTTGGCTGAGAAGCTCCTTACTTGGTTTTACTTCTTCAAGCGATCGTGCTTCCGCGGAAAGGGAGAGGAGCAAGAAAGAGGCCATGAAGGCACCAAGGAGGGCGTTTCTATTGTAAGTATGTTCCATTTCTTCCTTAGTTTCTTGTTGTTTTTGTGAGATGATTTGAGATTGAAGTCGGATTGGGGGATGTTTATGTAGGAAACTTGTGTTGGAAAGCCATGGCTAAGCATGAAATCAGCACTGTCCAAGAAAATGCAGCTTTACAGTGTATGGTACACATTCCATCAATCTTAACAGTAAATATGAATAAAAAAATATGATACTTTTTTGTTTTTATATGAGCAATGTGACTCTAAATCTTAGTACATACATAAATATGCATTTGATTGTGGAATGTGTTATGTTGGACATGATCATTTTAACGCTTTACATTAAAAATATATATATAGTTGTGTAAGGGATAACCCTATTTACATACCCACTTTCAACTTTCATTTACACAGACACACCGTAAATGATCTTTCGTTATATAGACATACCTCCACCTTTCATCAATTAACAAAAAAACCCGGATTCCGTTAAATGACCTAACTCTGTTAAAATGTCATGTAAAATGTCTGAAATGTCCCTCATAATTCATTAAATTTTCATGGAAATACAACCAAACCCTAACCCTTAACCCTAACACACCGACAACGACCGATCATCTCCACTGACCATCATCAGGGTTTAGCTTTAGGGTTTAGTTTTAAGGTTTGGTTTAGGGTTTAGAAGGGTAGGGTTTTGGGAGATAGGGTTCAGGGGTGGTTTAGGTATTTTGAAAAAAAATTCAGA
>JAYMSW010000879.1:0-19082 GCA_036897725.1 Erodium texanum | reverse complement strand
ATTGATGTTTCGGAGAGCGAAATAGGCTTAAATGCGGAGAAAATGGCACTGAAATTGCATGTGAGTCAGAGACTCGTCATGTGGAACTTTTCAGAGTCTACGGTAAAAAGGGCGGACTTGTGAGAGGCCACCACACTTAGCAAGAGGTATGAACAGGTGAAGCCTTTGTTGACCACAGATGTACAAAAGAGATTAAACAAGACTGGTAAACATTTCATAATTATTGCTACCCATTTCGCGTTCCCCCTTGCAGATGATTCGCCAGACCCCAAACCCGAGAGATCTGACTTAGAGTTACCTCCCAAACTACTCCATGACATCACATATGATATCGGGTTGGGGATGCTCGTTAGTCCCCCTGACATTCTGTATTTGGGATGTTCCTGTCCATTAGTCAACTGATGCCCCCTATATGATAGGATGTCGACATCATATAGATACGAAATCGTCGGAAGCATAGACTTCATGTAAGAACCTAATCCCACACTAATGAAAGTAATTTCCTGGACGAAACACATAATAGTCCAGAGAACAATACATCATGATGTCACCATGCAAAATCCACACCATCGTACACAAACCACAATCACGTATGTGAACATTAAGCTAAAGAAATCTATTAAATCACAATAACTATATGCATCGAAAGCATATGTTCGTCAAACAAATCCAGATAATTAAATACTTCACCACTAGCCATCAACATACGTCAACCAGGAGGGGACTCGCCTTCCGGCTAGAAGCAACATAATACAACATATATACTGCATTAACACCAGTACCTATCAAGCATATTGGGGTGATAGAAATATAAATGTTATAAGCAACTTATGGAGATTAAAAGGAAATCTTGCAATCCTATAATGATTCAAAGCACACATACAACAATCACCACATGTATGAGCCAAAATAAGGATTTATCGGTGCGTGGTCTAGAATACACAATGAAAAAACAAACCGGCTCAACAAGATCAAGACTTGATTATGCTCAAGAACCATGCAGGCAAGAAGAGATCAGAAAACATACCAAAGTTACTTCGTGGTTCATCAACCTTTGATGAAGCCCGTTTGTAGCTCCCAAAGTGTAAAGCCTCTAGTCCGTCCACTAGCCGATCCTTCGAAGCCCCAACACCTGAACTCGAATCACTAGTCACCCCTCTTGATTCTTCCGACCCAAAAGTCTAGCTCTCTTTAGTTCTTGTGTTGGAAAATGGAAGCTCCCCCTTTGCTTTTCCATCTGCTAGCAAAGAGGGAGAGAAGAAAAGAAGGACAAGAGGCTCACTCTTGCTCCCAACGAAAAGCTATCTTTTTTTCCGTTCTACACCTCCATATTTGGCCATTATAACCCCACCAACCTATCTAATAGGTCTAGGGTGTTTCTTTTCTCAAGATTGGGCCACATGTCATGCATGTAATGTTAGCCTTGTATGTCATAATAACATAAGACCCCACTAATCTCCATTAGTGTCCTATGGTTGGAAAATATGTTATTCTTATTCCTATCATGGATAAAATGTAGACATTAGTGTCCTATGTCATAATAACATAGGATTTTATCCCTGTTTTCTCAAGGTAATGAATCCTCTCTTGGCTAATCATTTGTCCTTACGCGCAACTAATTGGAGCCATCATACACTGTAACACCCATGCATGGTTAGCACGAGTATGTAAGTGATAACAAACTGTAGTCACCTATATGTGGACAACCGTGTTACCTCTAGTCCAGGGACTATATGCTCAATCACAATCCAGATGATGAATAATTGACTTGTAGCAAAACTTTGTGCTATTATTATCTAGTGCCACTATTTGGCCCACCTTATCACATGAGTGCCCACATGATCGTATAGACATCTCATTTCATGTAGCATCTCATGTTAATCATAGATACTAACAGAGGTGATGGTCTATGATTGCTGATACCCAGTCACGAATCCATCAACCATGAACAACTTCAAAATATTTCAAAAGAAGATCGTCACTCATATTTTTAACACTTAAAAATGATCCCTTTATACGAAACACTTTTCACTATGTTCTTATAGGAGCAAACACTTTCATACAAAAGAACATATATCATTGTCATATGAAATAGTTTATACATTATTCAAACACAAGCAATGTTCTAGGGCATACTTTACTAACAAGGTGAATCGTCATGCTCTTCCCAATTTGCACTATCTCGTTTATTTATATCAATCATCTCTTTCGCAAACCCTACTCAACTACCGTAGCCTGGAGCATAGTCCCCATTCTCGTCCCTCTCAACTGTATTTCCCAACCTTAGAATGAAATCTAACATTTTTTTCCTTCTCATAGCCATGAGCAACGACTTCATAGTCTTGAAGGCTACATCATTAGTTGGCGCACAAACAACAATCTTTTTTGCTTTACTTTTATTTTTATCGAGTTCCATTATCTTTTATTGAGTTCAACAATCCTTTATTTAATATCATCACCATCTTTATCTCGATGGACATGAGAAATAGATGCAAATGTTAAATACATTTTTTGAAACCTTGTATAGAAGTTATAGAATATATATTTTTTTTCATTAAAATTCGATGTTTTAGAGGTAGAAGATAGAAACTACAATACATTCAGTGATTGCAGTTCAAAAAAAATACAATACATTCATCATTTGTAATTCAAACAAAACACAAACATTGGTATCAAACTTAAAAATATTTTACCACTAAACATCACATATGGTCTAACATGAGGGTGGCATCAATATCCAATGGTTTTCAATTTTCTTTGATTCTATTCGATAAAAAACGAGTCTTTGCGATGTCAATTTGTTGTGAGGAGTTCAGTGAGAGGGCACATGTCATACCCAACCATGCATTTGATGTGGTCATTGGAAAATTGCATTACATCCTAACCAATATTACGTCTAATAAAAAATAATTAGACAACATCGAGAAGCATATGAAATATAAACAAATACAATCTAGTCTAGGAGAATATTAAGGGAGCAATATTTTCAAAAAAGAATAACAAATATATTTGATACAATTGTTAAAGTATTTTTAGATGTCTTATGTTTTTAGTATTTGTTATGTACGGGTCAATAAATCCCTATTATTAAGGGATATCAGGTTGTTTAAGTTTTCCATTATTCTAGGATTTGTTAAACCATATTGCTACTAATTTGTTTTAGAGAATGGCTATATAACGGCCAATATCCATCTTCAATAAATGTGTGGATTATCTCACAATTTCTTAATCTATTCAGTAGTCTTTTTGACTATTAACATTTGGTATCAGAGCCTCCTCACGAGGCCTGGTAAAAGAAGAAGTTGCAGTCTTTTGTGTGAGAGCTATAATGGCGGAGAGTTATTATGTGCAAGCTTCAGTTCCGAAATTTGATGGGCATTATGATAATTGGGCTATGCTCATGGAAAACATTTTGCGTTCAAAAGAGTATTGGGGCTTGGTGGAAAATGGGGTTCCTATCATAGCAGAAGGTGTTATTCCAACCGATGTGCAAAGAAGGAATATTGATGATTAGAAGCTGAAAGACCTGAAAGCAAAGAACTATATATTTCAAGCATTACAGCAATAAGTATATAGGACTCTTTAAAAAAAAAGTATGCAGTTTCAACTAGAGTAAAGCATGCACACTTGCAAGCTCTTCGAAAAGAGTTTGAACTTCTTCACATGGAGGCCGGAGGGTCCGTGAACGAGTATTTTGCTCGAACTCTTACCATAACAAATAAGATGAAAGAAAATGGTGAGAACAAAGGAGATGTTGTTGCAGTCGAGAAGATTCTGAGATCCATGACTCCCAAATTTGACTATGTGGTGTGTTGAATTAAGGATTCTAAGGATACAGAAAAATTATCCATTGATGAATTGCAAAGCAGTTTGCCTGTGCATGAATAACGCATGAGTTCTCATGTTGAAGAACACGCTTTGAAAGTTACTCATAGAGATCAATATAGAGCAAGGGATCGGGGTCGTGGAGGTTTTCAAGGAAGAGGAAGGGGACGTGGCAGACATCACTTCAACAACACTATTGTGGAGTGTTATAATTGTCATAAGCTCGGGCACTTTTCATGGGAATTTCCAAGCAAGGAGAATGAAGCTAACTACGTAGACATTCATGAAGTGTTGTTGATGGCTTTTGTGGATATGGATAAAGTCCATAGAGAAGATATGTAGTTTCTTGACTCAGGATGGAGCTTGGATCAATATGTAGTTTATGTACCGAAGCTATAAAAACAATTTATTGAGTATTGGGCAGTTCCAACAAAAGGGACTTTCCATTTTGTTTCAAAGTGGAAATTGCAAAGTGTTCCATCCAGAAAGAGGAGTAATCATGGAGATGAAGATGACTCCAATCGAATGTTCATGCTACATGCTATTTCTCAACCTATAGCATCTACTTGTTTCAATATAGTCAAGGAAGACATAGTGCACCTTTGGCGCTGTAGATATGGACATTGAGCTTTAATGACTTAAAGACTCTACAACAGTAAAATATGGTGATTGGATTACCGCAACTTAAGTCTCCGATGAGGCTATGTAAGGATTGCTTGGTGGGAAAGCATCTAAGGAATTCTTTTCCAAGGAAGCGCAATTGGCGAGCTTCACAAATCCTCCAACTGGTGCATGCTGATATCTGTGGGCCGATCAAACCCATTTCCACCGGCAAGGAAAGGTACTTAATCTCTTTCGATGGTGACATTAGCCAAAAGACTTGGGTTTATTTTCTATTAGAGAAATCATAAGCCTTTGATGTCTTTAAAAGATTTAACACTCGTGTTGAGAAGGAGACAAACTTGTTTATCAAAGCCTTGCGTACTGATCGGGGTGGAGAGTTTACATCATAAGAATTCACCGATTTTTGTAATGTAAATGGCATCCAAAGGAAATTGACAGCTACATACACGCCACAACAAAATGGAGTTGTAGAGCGGAAGAACATGACTATTATGAATATCGTTCGTAGTATGATTTCAAAAAAGAATGTCCCATAGACATTTTAGGCTAACGAAGTAAATTGGAGCATTCATGTCTTGAATCATAGCCCAACATTAGTTGTGCAAAACAAGACCCCAGAGGAAGCTTGGAATGGAGTCAAGCCCTCAGTTCAGCATTTTAGAGTTTTCGTATGTTTTGATCATGTTTGTGTGCCTGACAGGAAAAGAACTAAGCTAGATGACAAGAGTTTGAGCTGTGTTCTATTAGAAGTTAGTGAAGAGTCAAAAGCCTACAAACTCTATGATCCAAACTCTAAAAGGATCATAGTAAGTAGGGATGTTGTGTTCGAAAAAGATAAAAATTGGGATTGGGATAAAGCTTATGAAGAATTCATTGTGTGTGATTTTGATTGGGGTGATGCTAAGGAAGAATCAACTATAATTGATGAAACTGAAAGGGATATTGAATCTTGTTTAGAAGCTGGCATGGAAGATAGCTTTTCTCCCGATTCTTAAAATGAGGATAGTTGTCATAGCTTGTCTGTAGGGAAGACTCGAAGACCACCAACTTGGATGAGAGACTATGACATAGGAGAAGGTCTTCCTAAAGAAGATAGTGAAGCTTATTTGGCTAGTTTGCATGCACTGATCTTGTTCATCTTGAAGATGTCATCAACAAACCCAACATAGTGAAGTTAGTGCATTGTGGCCCAAAAGAGCAGTTGAAGGATGTGATGACTAAACCACTAAAGTTGGGTGAGACCATGGAAACTATTGGGAGCCCATGTGGAGTCGGAAGGATATAAACTGTATATTAAACAATTAAGTATTCAATTTACGGGAGGGTATTCACGTATTTTTAGATGTCTTATGTTTTTATTATTTGTTATGAATGGGTTAATAAATCCCTATTCTTAAGGGATATCAGGTTGTTTAGATTTTCCATTACTCTAGGATATTTGTTAAACCAGATTGCTACTAGTTTGTTGTAGAGAATGGCTATATAACAGCCAATATCCATCTTCAATAAATGTGTGGATTATCTCACAATTTCTTAATCTATTCAGTAGTCTTTTTGACTATTAACATTTGGTATCAGAGCCTCCTCACGAGGTCTAGTAAAAGAAGAAGTTGTAGTCTTCTGTGTGTGAGGTATAATGGCGGAGAGTTCTTATGTGCAAGCATCAATTCCGAAATTAGATGGGCACTATGATCATTGGACTATGCTCATGGAAAACTTTTTGCGTTCAAAAGAGTATTGGGGCTTAGTGGAAAATGGGGTTCCTATCATAGCCGAAGGTGTTACTCCAAACGATGTGCAAAGAAGTAGCATTGTTGATCAGAAGCTGAAAGACCTGAAAGCAAAGAACTATCTATTTCAAGCATTAGATCGTTCGGTCTTGGAGACAATCCTCAACAAAGATACATCAAGGAGTATATGGGACTCTTTAAAGCAAAGGTATGTAGGTACAACTATAATAAAGTGTGCACACTTGCAAGCTCTTCAAAAAGAGTTTGAACTTCTTCACATGGAGGCTTGAAAGTCTGTGAAAGAGTAATTTGCTCGGACTCTTACCATAGCAAATAAGATGAAAGCAAATGGTGAGAACAAAGGAGATGTTATAGTCGAGAAGATTTTGAGATCCATGACTCCCAAATTTGATTATGTCGTGTGTTCAATTGAAGAGTCCAAGGATACAGAAAAAAGTATACATTGGTGAATGGCAAAGCAATTTGCTTGTGCATGAAAACCGCATGAGTTCTCATGTTGAAAAAGAACACGATTTGGAAGTTACTCATGGAGATCAGTATGGAGCAAGGGGTCGAAGTCATGAAGGTTTTCAAGGAGGAGGAAGGGGACGTGGCAGACATCAATTCAACAAGGCTATTGTGGAGTTTTATAGTTGTCATAAGCTCGGGCATTTTTCATGGGAATGTACAAGCAAGGAGAATGAATCTAACTATGCAGACATTCATAAAAAGATGTTGTTGATGGCTTGTGTGGATATAGATAAAGTCCATAAAGAAGATATGTGGTTTCTTGACTCAGGATGTAGCAATCATATGTGTGGAAAGAAGGAATATTTCTCTGATTTTCATGGAAGCTTCAAAAATTTGGTGAAGTTGGGAAAAAACTCAAGCGTGGCTGTAGTAGGGAAGGGTAATGTGCGGCTGCAAGTGAATGGAATAGTACAAATAATCACTAAAGTATTTTATGTACTGGAGCTGAAAAACAATTTACTGAGTATTGGGCAGTTCCAACAAAAAGGACTTTTCATTTTGTTTCAAAATGGAAATTGCAAAAGTATTCCATCTAGAGAGAAGAGTAATCATGGAGATGAAGATGACTTCCAATCGAATGTTCATGCTACATGCTATTTCTTAACATATAACATCTGTTTGTTTCAATACAGCCACGAAAGACATGGTGCACCTTTCGCAATGTAGATATGGACATTTGAGCTTTAATGGCTTAAAGACTCTACAACAGAAAAATATGGTGATTGGGTTACCACAACTTAAGTCTCCGGTGAGGCTATGTAAGGATTGCTTGGTGGGAAAGCAACAAAGGAATTCATTTCCAAGGAAGAGAAATTGGCGAGCTTCACAATTCCTCCAACTGGTGCATGCTGATATCTATGGGCCGATCAAACCCATTTCCAACAGCAAGGAAATGTAATTAATCACTTTCATTGATGACTTTAGCTAAAAGACTTGGGTTTATTTTCTAGTAGAGAAATCAAAAGCCTTTGATGTCTTTAAAAGATTTAAGACACGTGTTGAGGAGACTAACTTGTTTATCAAAGCCTTGCGTACTGATCGGGGTGGAGGGTTTACATCACAAGAATTCACCGATTTTTGTAATGTAAATGGCATCCAAAGGCAATTGACAACTGCATACACGCCACAACAAAACGGAGTTGCGGAACTGAAGAACAAGACTATTATGAATATGGTTAGTAATACGATTTCAGAAAAGAATGTCCCAAAGACATTTTGGCCTGACACAGTAAATTGGAGCATTCATGTCTTGAATCGTAGCCCAACATTAGTTGTGCAAAACAAGACCCCAGAGGAAGCTTGGAATGGAGTCAAGCCCTCAGTTAAGCATTTTAGAGTTTTTGGATGTATTTGTCATGTTCATGTGTCTGACAGCAAAAGAACTAAGCTAGATGACAAGAGTTTGAGTTGTGTTCTGTTAGGAGTTAGTAAAGAGTCAAAAGCTACAAACTCTATGATCCAAGCTCTAAAAGGATCAAAGTAAGTAGGGATGATTGTTCGAAGAAGCTAAAAATTGGGATTGGGATAAAGCTTATGAAGAATTCATTGTCTGTGATTTTGATTGGGGCGATGCTGAGGAAGAAGCAACTATAATTGATGAAATTGAAAGGGAGACTGAATCTGGTTTAGAAGCTGGCATGGAAGATAACTTTTCTCCCGACTCTTTAAATGAGGATAGCTCTCCTAGCTCATCTACAGGGAGGACTCGAAGACCACCAACTTGGATGCGAGACTATGACATAAGAGAAGGTCATTCTGAAGAAGATAAGGAAGCTTATTTCGCTATGTTTGCATGCACTGATCTTGTCCATCTTGAAGATGTCATCAACAAACCCAACATAGTGAAGTTGGTGCATTGTGGTACAAAAGAGCAGTTGAAGGATGTGATGACTAACCCACTAAATTTGGGTGAGATCATGGAAGCTATTGGGAGCCTGCATGGAGTCAGAAGGATATAAACTGAATATTAAAAAATTAAGTATTCAGTTTAAGGGAGGGTGTTAAAGTATTTTTAGATGTCTTATGTTTTTAGTATTTGTTATATATGGGTCAATAAATCCATATTGTTAAGGGATATCAGATTGTTTAGATTTTCCATTATTCTAGGATCTGTTAAACCAGATTGCTATTAGATTGTTGTAGAGAATGGCTATAGAACATCCAATATCCATCTTTAATAAATGTGTGGTTTATCTCTCAATTTTTCAATCTATTCAGTAGTCTTTTTTAGTATTAACACTCAAGGCTAGAGGGTTCACCTTTAGTGATCTCTTATGGTATAGTTTCCTAGTATGAAGTCTGAAGTTTGAAGCACAACTTTTCACCTTTTCTGAATGGTAAGACTGTTTTTTATTTTCCCTGTTGCTTGTTTTGGCCTTTTTTGGACATTTATTAAAGAAACTCGGGAAAAGAATAGCTCTTTCTCCCCCGCGGCAACTCCAAGAGTCAGTAAAAAAGGAGTATTTGGTGAAAAATAATCTCCGCCTCCCCACACCACGCCGACTCCTTGCATCGATGAATCTCTGTCAAACCAACATTGCGATGACACGTGGATTCCTAATTAAACCAAAAGATAGTCTCTCTCATCCATTAAGAAAAACGTCGACGATCATTGCCTCTCAAAAAAATTTCACCGGCGAATCTTTGGCCTCTCTCTTATACTTGTCCTTCCGTTGTCGACGTATCCGAGCTTGGCACTAACGATTCATTGTCCTTTCTCTTAGGTTTGTGGTTGATGTGGGTGCATCTTAGATCCTAAATCGACACTTTTAACCCATACTTTGGCTTATTTTGTCCCTAATTTATGTTTATTGTTGATCAGATGTCCCCATTTTATTCTCCCCGGGTATTGTGTCACTTCACAGGTTTAATGGATTGAAAATATGGGTTTTTAGAAGCAAAATGAGACCTTACAGCCAACCTAACGGCTATAAGGTGGGTTGTCAAGCAAATTCTAGAGACCAGGAAGTTCAGAGCACCAACACAGTAAAGCTGAAGGCCGTGAGGATGGCTATTACAGCTTACTTGACGGTTGTATACACTACGGTCAAGCCAATTCTAGAGAGCCCGAGAGCAAGGACATGTTGACAGTGCAAGTGATGGCTGTAAGGATGACTGTCACAACGCCACTTACGGTCATCATACATAGGGTACATAAAGGAAGAGATTAATGGCTCTTGGGAATCGTCTAACAGGCAAGGTGACGGGCGTCGGGATGGCTGTTACAACGTCCCTAACGCCCGTCAGCTAGGTTGTTACGAGTCATATTAGGCTTCAATTTAGGTAATTTTTCTATTTTTCTCTTACGAATTTTATAGCTTATAAATAGAGTTTTAGGGCAAAAAATAGGGGGTTTGAATAGTGTAATGTTGAGAACAATATTGGAGCTTGAGGAGCAAAGCTAGAGATTTATTTGATCGACAATTGGTATTTGTATCTTTACTTTTATCAATAATATGTTGTCTTCATTAGTTCTTCTACTTTTCTATCCACTATGAGCCTACGTAACTAACTTCCATAATCTAGGGTTGTGGGGGGAGTAGAGAAATACGTTCAATGCATTGAGCGATTTATAACTTTATAATTGTTGAACTAGAATTAGGTTTATGGTTCATTCGAGTTTAGCGCTTTACCTCTACAGTGAGCTTGGTAATAGAAATGAATTAGTACACAATACTCGCAAGATGAGAATAGTAACTAGTCAAGGAATTAACTGTAATTTGGATTTAAATTCTAGCTAGCAATAGTAGGATTGATACAAACGCAATAATCATAGCCTTTAGGTCAAAAGTTAGAAATCACCACAAAGCGTAGTGCTTTAAGTCTTCTTATATCTAGATTAGCAATAACTAGGTGGTTAGATACTATTAGGGTCCTAATCTATTCACAAGAAAGTTAGGACTAGTGTGAGAGGTGATTCGTTGCCCCTAGAATAGTCAACATCGCAAGATTATTTATCTATTCAATGCCATGAATGTGCCTCTAGGAACCCATACCTTGGATTGCTTTTAATCTCTGGTTTTCCAAACTATTTTCAATCGAACTTGTTCTTACTTACTTTTCAAATTACATGTTAATTTTACATTTACAAAACAAAGTCAACCTCGAAACAAAACAGTTTGAATAATCAAATAGGATAAATACTTTTGTCTTATACTCCGCCGGGTTCGATAACTTGATGTCTTTAACTAGAATGTCCTCTATTACATTGACCGATACACTGATATATCGTGATGAATTATCTATCTATTTATAAGTAGGTATTTCTCGTGTTAATTTCTTACTTGAAACTCATACCACCTCTTAATGCGTTTTCATTTTCTAAAAATAAAAAAAGAACAGATTTTATGCTTTTGCAAAAAAATTTGGGAATCACTGGAGTATAAATTCATCTTTATATATATACAACATCATTACTAATGAAGTTGTGTAAAAGGTATTAAATAGTGAAAAATGAGTTTTGATGAATAATTATTTGGGTTATTATCAAACAAATACACCTAAATTTGGTGGTTTATCACTCATATACACCTACATTTTTTTTTTACTCTACAGCTCTCTTAGATTTCAAATTTTACCACCATCTTATTTTCCGTTAATTTTAATAGTAAATGACCGAAATACCCTAAAATGCTTTTCAAATTTTCATAATGATGTCATTGAAGGAATATGATTTGCTCTTTTTTTTTTTACCCCCAACTACACAGAATCGTTTGCGAACGGGTCCTCCGTACACAGACCTCACTGTTTCGCAAGAAGAGCCCCATGTCAAAACCAGTCAAGCAACGCGCTTTCTCGGCACTTTCCAATGACCCTATTTCCAGATTCGGTCTCTAAGATCTTGGAGACCGGTCAATTCTGTACATGTACATCGCAAGCCACGCCAATAGGCTCAAGTAACAAGCCGCTATTGAACCTGGTGGTGACGACCACCTCTCTGACATTCGATTTCAACGGCAGCGGCCATGGGTGAAGGGTTTGAGAAGGTGTCGGAATTCTCGATCAGGTTCAAACAACGCCGACGACAACCCCTAGACCCCCAATGCGTGGTGGTCTTCGATGGTGTTTTCCGGCCAACGTATGGTGTGCTCGATGCTTCGTCCTCGTCGGCGTCTCCGGAGATCAACAGCTCCGGTCCCCTTCGCCAACATGATCCACTGCCCTCCTTTTTTGCTTCCTTCCTCCGGCTTGAATTTGAGACTGCGATGGAGATGGATCAATACTACTGGTTCTAATCTGGTTATGAGGGTGAAGGTTAAAGAAAGTTTGGTTTTTAGGGTTTGTAGATCCGTTTTAGAGTTGAGAGTGAGAGGCATTTGTATCGTTCTATGATTGTATGAAGCATATGCTATGCACATGACATATATTCTTTTAAAATTGGATGAAAAATACAACTTTGATAATATTTGAAATCTAAGTAAGCCGTAGAGTCAAAAAAAAATTTAGGTGTATATGAGTGATAAACCATCAAATTTAAGTGTATCTACGTCATAATTACCCTAATTATTTTACAAATTCACATTAGTGTTCAACACATGCAATTAAATGATAGAGTTCTGAAACGCATTTGCCTTGCTATGTTATATATCCAATAATCCCAGTTTTCTTGGATACACTTTACAAAAAAGCAATACCTTGCTTCCTAAGTGACCTTTGAGATAAACAGAAAAATCTAAAGAGAGCAAGATTGAAGAAAGAAACGAAAGTTCGCAAAATGATTTTAACAAAAAAAAAGTAGTGTTTTCATTTATATGGAGTAATTAAACTTATTCGTGATTCATTGATTACGACATTTTGAAGAGTAAAAGCTAATTTATCCCTTGATAATCTGAAGAGGTTTCTGTTTGTTGCTTTCTTCTTCTTCTTCACTAGTTTATCCCAATTTTCTCAGCTACCCAACCCCCACTTCACCGATTCAGCAATAATCACCAAGTCTGTATTACATTTGTTGGCATCAATTATGCATAGGCCTGAGTTCATCTGCCTCGCCAGGATAGTTCTTCTTCTGCAATTGACACCTCTAATCCTCGGTTGGGGAAAGGAGGGCCATTATGCTATTTGTAAAATTGCAGAGGTCAGCTTCTTCTTTGAGTTCAGCCTTCCAATTTTTGTGGGCATTACTCAGAATTCATCGATTTTGATTTTTGTAAAGATTAGGGTTTGATTCAGTGACCCAATAATGGAGTTTTTGTGCTTTCAGGCTTATCTCAGTGAGGATGCTTTGGCTGGGGTGCAAGAGCTGCTCCCAGAATCTGCTGGAGGTGATCTTGCAGCTGTGTGCTCATGGCCCGACCAGATACGGTTCCATTATCACTGGAGTAGTGCTTTGCACTTTATTGACACTCCAGATTTCTTCTGTAATTACAAGTACTGCCGTAAGTTTTGCTTCTTGTTCATGATTTATAGTTCCAGACTATACTATTTGAAGTGCATAATTGCTTACTCACTGCAATAACCTGTTTTGTGTTTTAGATAAGTAGCCTTTGGTTCTTTATGGATGTTTGGTGCATAATTTTATGACCCCTTGTTTCAACAACGACTCTGTATGTATAAAGATTTAGCCCTTTCAAGTTTCAACAACTAATAGCACACGTGCCTCTTGTTCATATTGGCCGTCTCTAATGTGGATGGTACAAAAGATAAGGAAAGAAACATCTATATTTTGTTGTGAGGTTGGAATACCGTTGTATGCAGGTCTATGTTTGTATAAGCATGAGTATACATTTCATTTTTTAATGTTAAAAAAGTTCAAGGATTTTTGTAATTCTTTATTTGCTTAATCATGTGTGTGATTTAATTGGTAGATATTTGCTACAAGATACAGTAAAAAAGCGGAAAGAAAAAAAATGATAGCTCAAGTATTCTTGTAGGAGATTGCCATGATTCTGCTGGACGTAAAGATAGATGTGTAACTGGAGCGATTTTCAACTATACAATGCAGCTCACGTCGGCCTATCATGGCTCCAATTCTAACTCAAATTGTAAGTATTGTTGGGTTACTTGTTTACAGACTTGTGCGGTGTATTTAACTGAGCTCTCTCTGCTGACACCAGACAATCTGACAGAGGCACTAATGTTTTTATCACACTTCATTGGGGATGTCCATCAGGTTTGCTATTTTTGGCTTCTTGAATCGCTCAAATCAACTCATGACTAAGTATTATGAATCTTGTGAAGTATTTAATTTCTTTCCACATTGCTGTACTGCTTTAAAACTTACTGTGATATTTTTGTGTGTGACAAAAACTCTGCTACATGTTTCTCTAGTGGATTCCATGTGTTGTTTCTTAGTGGCTGCACCCATTGAATGGGCTAGATTTTCTCACCACAAACTGAAGATCAGTTACAAGATCTACTTATGAATTGATGGAGCCACAGAGGAACCAGTTATAGATATCCCTTGAGTGTAGGAGAATAATGGCTACTTTAGTTGTTAGGTACGGAAATCTTTGTCTATTTAAGATGTTTAGGATGTTAATTGTGAACTTTAGTTTTTGCTTAGTCTTACTATCATACTTCTCTTCCATCAGGCCTTATTGGTATCAATGTATTGTATTCCGGTGGTAATAGTGCTTGTTAATATGCTTGAGTGAGAAGAGAAGATTTGCATAGCCATTGTTGCACCCTGTTACTCAGAAAGTTAGCTATCTTATTTCTCGTTTCACTTTTCTACTAGTATACGTGCTCAAGTGTCTAATTTTATATCCTCAGTTGTGCAGGGAAGAAATTAAATTTCTTGCTTTTGTTATGACAGCCCCTTCATGTTGGCTTTACTGGAGATTTAGGTGGCAACACAATTATACTACATTGGTACCGTAGGAAAGCAAATTTACATCATGTAAGTGATTAATAGCTTCTGAAGTCAATACCTTTTCCTCCGTTTGGGTACTACTGAATGATGCTTCTACACATGCCTCTTTAATTCAATATTTTAGAAGTAAGCTTGTTGGGAAATGAATTTGAAATGAACAACTTTTTCCCCTGCTCATGCTTATACCATCTGGCTTAGGCTCCTCCAATATGGTATAAAGTGACATATTTGTGCGAGAATAAGATTTTTTTGCCCTAAAGGAAGAAGCAGTTTCTAAATGACATTGTAGAGTGAATTATAAATTCAGGTTAAAGACATGCTATAAAAAAACTGTTATGAGGGTGAAAATCAAGGGCTCTGATATCCTTAGTAGATTCAGGAGTTTATCCAAATTTTCCTACCTTTTATGTTTATGATAATTTGATATTTTAAATTTTCCAGAGGTAATAGTGATATCAGGTATCAAATTAATAGTTCACTGTAACTCATTTCTGGTTCTTCTAATATTCACGGATTTATGTAATGACTAAGGGATGAAGATAGAAACGGGTGATTCAATAGCCAGTGTTTGCGTTTGGTAATTATAAGAAGTGTTATATTGACTTATTCAAAAATGCATGCACAGAAGTGTGTTAATTGTTACTATTGATTCAAGAATCAATAATATAATGGTAGCCCCAAACATGACATACCTTAGTTATGTTGACGTACAGCATATTTCTCCAATTCTGTGACCAATTATTTCTCCACCTGATAGGTGCTCAAGTTATAACTAGTTAGTAGTAACATATGAGATACAGATAAAGTATTGTTTTTATCTTGTCATCATATTCATTGAAGTTTATTTGTTCCAGGTTTGGGATACCATGATCATTGAGTCTGCCATGAAGACATTCTATAATTCAAGTCTTGAAGTCATGATCAAAGCTGTTCAGAGAAACATTACAGTATGACTCACTTTTCCCTTTTCTCTATGTTTGGAATGCAACAATTCGATGTGCCTGTATAGCCCTCATGTTGATTTGAAAAGCACTAGAACCCACATTGGCACCACAGGCTGATGCACCACAAACATAAAGTTCCGTAAAAACGATACCATCTGACTCGGGCTTGTATTTTCTTTCATGGAAGAAATAATCTGTAATTTTGAATATGAGATTCATATTGCTCTTTTGTTTCTTCCTTCTTGCATAATAGGATGGTTGGGCCAATGACGTTAAATCATGGGAAAGGTGTGGATATAATCACACAGCTTGTCCAGACCCGTAAGTATATATCCTTCCTATTCATAAAAGTGATGGATGATAAAATGAAATTGTAGTGTATGAATATGCTCATGTATTCTGTATGATAAAATTGATGTAAGAAACTTGTATACTTTGTTGCCGTTCAACTATTCATCCTACATGGAAGAAAAGATATTTAAATTCCATGAAGCAAGCAGTTATAGTGAAGATGAAAATGCAACCTTACCTTTTTCAGGTATGCTTCTGAAAGCATCAGTTTAGCATGCAAGTATGCTTACAGAAATGCCACACCGGGAAGCACTCTAGGAGGTACTTGTTGGCTCTTTTTTTCATGTGAAGCTCTGTTTGATGATTCTTGATTTAATGTTTCATGTAATGAATCACATGGTCGAAGTTACCAGAGAGGATAGGTAATTCTTGACTTATTGATTGTCTGTCACTCTGTGCACTACACTACAGACGATTACTTCCTGTCGAGATTACCAGTTGTGGAGAAGAGGCTAGCCCAAGCTGGGATCCGATTGGCAGCCACACTCAACCGTATCTTTGCTTCACAACACCCCCAAATTGCCCAAGCATGAAGATCATGAATACTTGTCAAACTGTCCATTAAGAGATCTATCACCTGTCTGTATATTATAATGCATTGAATAAATTATAAATCCCAGTGTTATTGAGAGGAATAAATAAATTGTTATACAACATTGAGTTACTCTGGAACTAAAATCAAACTCAATACCAAGTTGAGGTAATTTATCTAAATGATTTCCTTTCCTTTATTTGCAAGCCTTTATAACATGCCCATCAAAACCTTACCAAGGAAATATACAGGTAAAATAGGCTTGTTTTACATTTCTTGGTAACAATTATAATTACAAATTTTGGCTATTTTGATCATTAAAATTTGAAAAGAAATCATCATTAGTTCATGAAGTTATTTGTGGGTTAATTTGATTATCAAAGTTCCAAGGGTTGGTCCAAATAGTCTCGGCTATTAGTCAATGAATTGTTCATCCATCAACTATGATAAGCAATAATTCTAGGAGAACATGAGTCACTTAAGCATTGGCCTAAAATCTAACTAACATGTTTGGTAGGATTTATTAATGAAACAAAAAACTATTCTGACCAATTTTTGAAAGGGGTAAGTTCGTAAAATGATGGTGTTCTAATTTTTATGTTCAAAAAGTATCGGTCATTTTAATTGCTCAACAAAACGTAATGGTGAATAATTTTTCTTTCAATAAACACACTAACACCGTTAATTTGAATACGAAAGGACTATTATGCCCCCGTCATGACCTTCCCCATTGATGTTCATCTCTCTGTTCTGACGAAGTCGACATAACTTCCGGCGAGTTCAATCGACATCTCAGCCTTGGCATGACATGCAACACCGAATCGACCACCAGTACGTCGAGAAGCCATGACATCTTGCTAACCATTTTGGTATGAACAAAACTTCAATTTTTTTTCCAGCTTATACGCAATACCCACATGAACACACAAATCTTCACCATTCTTCTCCGAATCTCTCATCTATGTCATGTAAAATTGAATAATACCCATTATTAAATACTCAAAGGCCAAGGCTTTTCTAGTCTCGAATCTCTCTCCCTCGCTTCATCTTCTCCAATCCACCAGATTGAAAGGCAAATCTGTTCCCCAAGCACTCTCGTCCTAACCCTCGAAACCTTCGAGCTCTCTGTTTCCTCTCTCCCTCACGAGCCTCCATTCTCCTCCGGCTCAATCTGCTCAGCCTTCCAGCTCTCCGACTGCGCCGGACAAGCACAAGGACCCAAGAGACGAGTTCTATGTCAACCTCGGCCTCGCCGTCCGTACGCCCTGAGAAGACATGCCTCTAATTTTCTCCAATGACCTCAACTATGACATATACAGGTGATTTTCTCATTTGGGGTTCTCTATTTATCTTCAACTAGTGTAATGCACCTTACAATACGTGGTACTACTTGCAACATGTGATACGAATGTTGTACTGATAGAACATGGACAATGCAAGGCGTAAACAGCACGATGAAGCTACGCAAACAGGTTCAAATGTGTAGCATATCTAACGGTGAAAATGAGCTACATTTTATTGCATGGTCAAACAAATAGCAAAGGATCATCCAGAGGTATTCCCCAACAAGAAAACTGACATCATCAACCCAGCATACATACATCGAATTTTACAACAACGCCAACCATCTAAATGTACCACAAAGAACAATGAGTTGTTCATACTATGGTCTATCAACCCAAGCCAACAAAGGGATCAAAGGATTATGAAATAAAAGTACATACAATCCCAACGAATCAGATGAAACAAAATATGGGGCATCAAGCAAGGGGCGAAGTTAACACATGGGATGCGAAAAAGGATCAGGCCGAGCAGAAAAGGGTGAATCCGGAATGGGCGAGAGCAGATTGAAGGGAGCACCAACCTCAATCTGAAACCAATTATCAAGCATATTAAAGATAGTGGGAGTATGCCTATGTAAATACGAAGGCACATAACAAAGACATTAGGAAGTTATTTTAGAGGCAAACCAAGCCAAAACCTTGTAAGTAATTCCAAAGGAAAGTCCCTGACCAGCATATGAACGTGTACCAGGTTCTGTAATGACAAACGTAAATGACAAGGCAAACGTTGATATAATTAAGGAAGATAGAATATACACCTGTTCTCCGTTTTTTTCCCACGCTCCTCTAAGGAACACGTATGTATGAACACCACTGATGGCTTGCATGTACCTAGAGCATCACTTTCCCAACATTAATTTAGACCAATAATGAACAAAAAAACTAATGCCAACCAAACAGTGGGTACATGTTTGCAAGATGTAGACATGAAGCTACGTAACCAAAAGAATATAAATTTATATGCCAAGAAGTTCAGTACAAAGACTTGTGAGTAAATACAATTCAAAAGACGTGGGAAGCATGCACATGCATGTGCACAACTTTTTGGAAAGACAGTCCAAACGGTGTTCAGGAAGGTTCATGTAAAGTTTCTTTCTCGAGTACTTTGGGCGTGCATCAACTGGGCTTAGCAATTAGATTCCTGCATAAATTGTATACAAAACATGAACGATGAGTGCAGCGGGAAATGGTTGTAAAGGAACACATAATCAGACAAAGCAATCACGGGAACTCACTAGAGGGTCACTGCCTACAGGAACAATGTTTTAGAAAACTTCGTGGTAAACAACGTTTTTAACCATAGCTTGGTCATTGGCATCTTCTTTCACGTTGTCAATAGTCAACCCTGCACGCGACGTAACCCGCGAAACTGCGACCTATAGTTGCCCATGG
>JAYMSW010000878.1:0-19085 GCA_036897725.1 Erodium texanum | reverse complement strand
TTTACCGGTGGCGTGGGCATCTTTTTACCGGCAACCGGACCGGGCCTCACCGGAAAAGGATTTCCGTCACTGGCATCGACCGGTGTATCGATGGCCCAGTTACCGGAGGTGCCAGTGTCGGCCAGTTCTCCGGTTACGACCCGATATTGAGCACCTCTAGGCATAGGATCATTATGTGAAGGTTGTTGTAGATAATAAAGATATGGCTAGGTGTAAGTACTGTTCCAAAATGTTGTCTGCAAATAATAAGAATGGTACTTCTTCTTTTTTTAGTTATGCTACAATTTGCCAAAAAAAACCCGATAGACTAAAGGGTCAAAAGCAATTAAATTAAAACCTGTTGAAAAGGGTTCATCAAGCACATTAGCATCATGGCAATTTGAGCAGTCTGCCCATAAGGTTGTTCTTGCTAAGATGTTGGTGCTTGATGAAGTACCTTGTACACATGTTGAGGGTGAAGGGTTTAAGTTGTATATGTCTGTTTGTTGTCCACTTTTCAAAACCTCTTCTAGGTTACTGTTGTTAGAGATATTTTTGTCTTGTATGATTCTGAGAAATTGTTGTTGCGTGAATATTTTAGAACTGTTAAGCCTAGGGTTTATTTGACAACTGATACATGGACCTTCACCCAAAATGTAAGTTATATGTCTTTGACAGCCCATTATGTAGATGAAAATTGGAATTTGAATAAAAGAAATCTCAATTGTTGTCCTATAGTTGGTCATTCTGATAAGAAAATTAGGGCTGTTGTGGAAACTTGTCTTAATGCTTGAGGTATAGATAGGGTTGTGAGTATAATTGTGGATAGTGTTAATGTCAACGATGAGGCTATTGAGTACTTACAAGATAGTTTCGTTTTGACATCGAAGTCTCTTTTAGGGAAAAGTTTATGCTCATGAGGTGTATGAACATATATTAACCTTATTGTGAGTGATAGGTGTAGCATACTTGGTCATTCCATTGAGAAAATCATATTTGTTGTTAGATTTATTAAATTGTCTCCTGCTAGGTTAGTAAAGTTTAGGGTTGTAGATGCTCAATCAGAGATAGAAGGCAAGAAGGTTGTTTTGCCTTGGTGTTTGCACTAGATGGAATTCCACCTACCTGATGTTGTTGGCAACTTGCTGGCGAAAGAGAAACACATTATGAAGGATGGTAGTGGTGAGCCACTTGGGGTATTGACATAATATGATTTTGTAGAACTTAATTCTTTTATGTCATATTTGAAGCTTTTTTGTAACATGACAGTGAGTTTATCTACTTCTTTGCATTTGACATCGAATCTCATTTTGGATGATATCAATGATCTGTTTCACTTGATAATGAGAAGGAAAAATAATGTGCATGTTGACACGTGTTCTATGGCTTCTAAGATGGAACTAAGGTATGAAAAATACTTTAGTGACATTGAGAAGTTGAACTTGTTCATTTTCATTGCCCCTATGTTTGATCCCCGTCGCAAGATATGTTATGTGAACTTCACTATGGAACACATTTACCCTACTGTTAAATATGTTTTGTTGAAAGATTATGTGAAGCGTGCATTGCATAAAATGTTTGCTCAATATGATAAGTTGTATGTTGTTAGTACTCCTACTATAGATACCTCCCCATCTGAGCTTGATGACAAACTAGATGTAGGTGTTCATCAAAATATTTTGAAGAGAATGGAATATAGCCAAGAGGTTAACTCTAAATTTGAACTAGATGCCTATTTATCTGAAGATACTAAACGGTTTTTTCTTGGTTTTGATATGTTAGATTGGTGGAAAAAGAATGGCCATATATATTCGGTCATTTTGAAAATGGATAGAGATGTCTTGGCCATTCCGGTTTCCTCAATGGCTTCTGAATCTGTTTTCAGTACTGGTGCTAGGGTCTTGACAAAATATAGATCTAATCTTAAGCGTAGTACATCGGAGTGCTTGATTTTTCTATAGAATCGGTAGGTGAAGATGACTGATTTTCCAGTGAATTGGAGGATGTGCAGAAAGTGATGTTGGAGTTTGAGAAAGTCCAAGAAGGTCTAATCTCAATACCGTTTTTTTTTCTTATATGTTTTGTATTTAGTATTATTATGTTCATAGTTCACTAATTATTAATAAATCCTTTATTTTTCAAAACTGCCTGATTGCACAGTGGTTGGAAGCAATAGTGATGAAGTTGATTGAGCCTTTAAGGAAAGAAGAAGTTGTTGGACTGGAACTGGAAGCTTGGAACTTATTTACTATATTTATTTATAAGTATTGTTTCAACCTTCAATGATTTATATTTGTAATGACTCAAGGAGCACTTGATTGGATGTTGCATTTTAATATATATTAGTTTAGTGGGTGTTTTTTCATCATTAGGAAGTGATCGTTGAGATTTATCTCTCATCAATTCTTAATGGTTTTTCACCCAAGGAAAAATTAAGAAATTTCAAGAGTTCATTCATATTTTGCATAGTAGGAGTCAAAATACTTTAGGCCTCACTGGATTGCCCAAATATTTTGGACTTTTATGTCTAAGCCTAGTGTTTTGGGGCTCAAAAAAGAGGCTCATTCCATTTTGGTCTGGTTTGATTATAACCGAAACCCGAACCATAACTGATAAGTTAAAAACCCAATATTTTTATACAAAACGGTTGAGGATTTGGGTCATGTTTTTAGTAACAGAATAACTCGGTTCGTTATGGAAATCCCCTTTGGGTCGGTTAACCGACCCATGCTCATCCCTAAACACTGAGACCTAAAAACTTCGCCATGATATAATTTAGATGAAATTCAATGTAGAAAGATTAATGAATAAAGAATCTATTAAATTTAAAGATGTTGTATGTACATTCATTTATACGGTCTATCATCACATTACAAACATATAAACTACAACACTTTTTAGTTAGAATATAATATTATATAAGTATAGCTATCAAAAAAATTATATTATGTAAGTATTGGTAAATTTAATGTTTTATATAGTGGGATTTTCGTTCATTGTTTTTTTTTTTGAACGGTCGTTTTATGTTCTTATTATATGTAAAATTATCCTGGATAATTGTTAATGGATATTTTCAACTTGCTATATAGTCTTTGTCCATGATAGTTTGTAATGTATGACTCATTGGCATGCCATATTATTGTACAGGCTAATAACATAAGAAATATAATAGTGCATAAATAACCTATTAGTGCCAAACACATTACATGAGCTTTACTAGTGTTCCAAACCAATAATTTATTGCACCAACAAAGACTAATTATTTGTTAGGCACACAAAACATATGAAATGCAAAATATTTATGATGTAGTGCTCGAAACACACTTGGAGATCAATTCCTTAGTGTCTAAGAGTGATTTTAAACTAGCTATGATAGTTGTCATGTCATGGAGTGCTTTCATTACGTTAATAAGGAAATCATTGATGCGAGCGAGAGACTAGTCCAATTCCCTCATAGTTGCTTTCTTTCCATTCCTCTTCCCCATGATATATGCTATGTCTTTCGTTTCTCTACTATCATCCTTTCCATCCATTTAAGTTTTGGTATATGAAATGAGTGCACAATTTTATTCTTTAATGACATTGTTGGACAATGACAACAATGGTTTTGAAAGAACAATGCACTGGTTTTACTTTGATCATTACATTCACACGGCTAAAATTTACATAATATGGAAACAGATGCAATATGAAATATGATTAACAATGCACTAATACAATCCTATTACATATCAAACAAAATTATAGTTAACAACATACCAATGCAATCCTATTACACATTAAACAAAAAAAAACAAGTTACATTACCCAAATTAATACACAAACAAACCATAAAAGTATAATTGCTTCTGCTAAATATGTTTCCTCCTCTTATGTAACTTATTAGCTTTTTTAAGACACGCAATTTCTTCTTTCAACATATTTTGCATCAAATTATGCTTCTTTCTTGGAAGCTCCATTCTCAAATTCATTTGCTTCAACTCTTCAATCAAAATCAGGTTTGCTTCTTGATGCTCTTATTCATGAGGTTTCAGACACTTCACCGCTGTTTGTCTTTCACCATATTGAAAAGCATCCGCTTTAAGGCATCCGCTTTAGGGCATCCATAGTCGGATCTTCGATGGCGTGCCTGCGATTGGCTATCTAAGGCTAAAGTCGGCCTCGTGCAACTGTGGAGCGTGAACATCGGAGATCGGAATTGGACCTCCAATATCAAAGGCGAGTTGCCGATCACAGATCAACGGCCTCTGATGATGTCTCCACGAATGGTAGTGTGACATGTGGCAGTGGGGCCGAGATTCAAACAATTGGAGGGGCACAATGGCTCTTTCTCAATGGTAAAAAATAATAATTTTTTAATATATAAATTAATTACAAACCCTAGTTTTTTCCCCATAAATACCCACCCTCTCAACCCTCCTCCCACACCATTCCTACTCTCTAAATCCTCTCCAAAAATTCTCTCTCCTCAAAATTATCACAAAATTTCTCTCATCCTTCATACTTCCAATTCGATCCGGCGTGGGAAGTCTTTCCTTATGAAACTGTTCCTGAAACATAAGAGTTCGCCCTAGAGGCTTATTCTGGTTACAGCTATGGGGACTACTATCCCGAGCCCTATCCCGGTCAAGACGACGAGAAGGAGATTGATCTTGAGGCTGAACTCCAACCTCGTTAGTGTTCATCCGGCCGAGGAAGCGTGCAACCGGAGGAGGAAGCGTCAACTAGACAAGGACGGGGTTCGACACAGAGACGGGGTGGCAAACCCTACATCCCTATCGTGAGGTGGACTTGTGACGAGGATTAACGCTTGATAGCTTGTTGGCTCCACCAATCGACGGACCTAATTCGTGGGAGCAACCAATCTATAGAGCAGTTCTGGAAGTCAATCGAGATAGAGTACTACAAGGATGATTTGTAGTCACCTACAAGGAGCAGGCACAACCATAAGACCATGAAGGATCAATGGTCCAAGATGAACAACCGCACGAAGATGATGATTGGGATGTTCAACCAACATAAGACAACCAACATCAACTGTGCAGACGACGAGACGATCTATCAACGAGCACTGGAGACATATGTTGCCACTTAGAAACCTTCACAAGTGGGCATTGGTTCGATGATGTTTGGAACAGGCCCAAGTGGAGGAGTACCTATAGGATTCACGAGAACAAGAGGTCGAGGCTGGACACATCTGGCTCACGAAGCTCGGGGCCTTCATGGACCGGATCAACGAATCATGACGACTTCGAGATCTTGGGGCAGTGACCCTAGCTCAACTAATGTTTAAGTTATTTCGATATTTAGTTATTTTTTTAATCGCCAAGAGCATAACTTTCCAATGTAATTGGTCTTGAGTTTTTGTATGTTTCAATCTTGCAACAAAATACTGATTGGTTTTAAAAAATTTTTTATATCTTTTTGGCTTGAAATGATCTTGAATTTGTAATTTCATATGCATTTGAATTTAAATATATTAAAATTTAATCTAAAATTGAATTTCAATTAAAATAATAATAAAATCATCTAAAACCAGCATCCAAAGCCATTTACCACTGTGGACAGAGTAGCCTCCTTTCTTTTCTCTTCGGTAACAGAATTAACTACCATCCATAGTCAGTCTTTCCAAAGCAACCAGCCCTTAAATCTTCCAAGAAAAAAAATGAGCATGTAAATCATTTTTAACAAATCACCACTGTTTGTTTTTCACCATATTGAAAAGCATTCCGTTTAAATCTTCCAAGAAGATAAATGAGGTTGTAAATCATTTTTAATAAATGAACAAACACACTACCAAGATAAATGCAAGCTATATGTTACCTTCATACAACAAATCAAAAAGACTACCAACATGCAATAAAACATTGCATAGAAGGAGAAAATTTTCATTACTCTAGATCTTCCACTCGCTATGAACCTTCTTTTTAGACCATCCTTACTCCATGGCGTACGAATTGCAACTTCAATTTCGCCAAAAAAAATGTACCGGGTTCTCTATAAATCGGGATTTGAAACCATGAATTAATATTCTTAAGTAATACTAATGTCTTGATGATCCTTCTTCTTAATAATCCCTCTTTACTCTATGTACCTCAATTTCAGACCCATCAATTGACAAATCGATACTAAACCCAAATCCTCTCATCCAAAACCTTAAAAAATGTAGAAACCCTAGCTTCTAAATTCTGAAATCACCAAAATGGAAAAGAAAACAGAACACATGGTAGACGTATATATGTGCATGAGGGTAGTCTAGGAACTTTTTTTTTTTTAAAAAAAAACCCCACGTGGCCGCACATGAAGAGACAGAAATTGGATCTCCATCCATTTTGTACCTTCGCGACATGTATATATTTATTACCGTAGTCGTGTGCCAGAAAACAAAAATAACGTAGTCATATGTGTGTTAGACGTACATATGCATAGTCATACCAATTAACTCCTTCATATATGAATTAAAAAAACTTGATATATACATGATTTTAGTATATCAATAGCATCTCTAGTAAGAGCAACTGCATCGGGCCATCGATGTTAGCGTCGATACGTCAGTTGCGAGGTGGGACCCACTGCCGTTAGCACTGACGCCAATGGTTTGGCGAGGACAACACCGACGTCGGTGCTAGGTGAAGAGATCTCTGATGAAAACCCCAAAATCGTGGTGAAGAGATCTCTGATGAAAAATGTCGTCGCTCGCCGGCGATGTTAAGAACTGGAACGAAGAAGTGACATCGACCCAATTGCTGTGCTAACTCCACAATCGCCGTCATAGACTCTTTCTTCGACCACAAGCCTCCCTTCGACACCTCCTATCTTCCCCTCCTCTGGTCATCCTCCCACCACTCCTCCGACGCTTCCTTTAATTATGCGGCCACGACTAACGTTATCCTGTTCGATCACCGTCATTTTCTTCTTGCTCCTCCTCCTCGAACCACCGTGTTCGCCCACAAGTTTATGTTTGAGGATTGCGTGAAGGCCTGTGTTCAATTCCTCGAGGCCGTGCCGTGGATGGAGGAGGAAGAGAGGCGGGTGTTAGCTTCAGGAGAAAAAAAAGAAAGGAAAGTGAAGTTATGTCTTCGATAGCAAAAGAGATTGAGGCGATAACTACTAATTAGTCCCGAGTCTACCACACCAATATTAGGCATCGACTCCCTATAAATAATTGGTACTGAGATAACGCCAATATCAATCGTTTTTAACTCGACACTAATACCAGCGCTATCCTTTAAGTTAATGTGAGGCCGACCGTTGGACTCGTCATAAAGTGTCATTTTTTAACCACGTCACCGCACCCACCTGTACAAACGAACGGCTACGATATCTCACTCGCACGACAAACCACCCTGATTTTAAGCTTCTACGTACGCCGTGAGACCAACAAACCACACTACCGAAGCTAAAAGCGGCTCCCACGACCTCAGGCACGGACTCCGAACCACAGCTTCGGAGCTCGTTCAAAACTCTCGTATCCATCTCTCTCACCGTTAAACTTCAATTTTGAAGAAGTCGAAGCTTCTCATCTCCCTTCACTTCGCTCTCGCATCGCCCACTCCGATTAGTTTTCTTTTTCCAGTTCAGGTGATCGAAAGTTATCTCGTCTTTTCTCTCCTAATTTGTACTATTATATCTTTGTTGAGCGATCTTTAGTTCGACGTGACCGATGGAGATCGTCGCAGGATTGGTAATGTAGCCTTTGATCCATCTTTGGTACTGAATTTCAGGTCAGTTTCCATCAATGTAGATTCAATTGTGCAGATTTTGATCCTCTTTTTCCTGGAGTTTTGTTTGTTAAAGTGTTTGCTTGACTGTGAAATTGAATTAGGGTTGTTTTGTTTGTGACCAGCTAGTTTGTTGCTTGAATTATAGCGATGGCGCACAGTAATTGGGAAGCGGACAAGATGTATGAAGCATCAGTTACTATTTTCTCCGTGTTTCTATGTATTATGTTTTTGATGATGGAGGTCTGATTTTTGTGTATTTTGGTTGAATTGCACTTCTCAGGCTTGATGTTTACATCTATGATTATTTGGTTAAGAAGAAATTACATGCTACAGCCAAGTCCTTTATGACTGAAGGGAAGGTTGCACCCGATCCCGTGGGTAAGGATAAGATGCCTGTATCGATCTATATTTCTTGGTAGATTAATCTTCAAACTTGTCTTATATAGATTTTGACATTGATAGCTGTGATGGGGTATTATGTTGGATGCTGGAAATATTAGGGAAAATGATAGTGTGAGCAATAACTAAATAGCTTGTATGTTTGACCATGCAGCAATTGATGCCCCGGGAGGGTTTCTCTTTGAATGGTGGTCTGTCTTTTGGGACATTTTTATCACAAGGACAAACGAAAAGCACTCTGAGTCTGCTGCCTCATATATAGAGGTAACCTCTTTATTGAGGATTGTTGGTATAATAATTGCATTGCTATGCACAACTCAAATGTTGCCTCCATGCGATTTGAATTTCTAGGCACAACAAACCAAAGCCAGAGAGCACCAGCGGTTGCAGATGCAGCAGCTGCAACTAATGCGTCAAGCTCAGATGCAGAGGAGGGATCCTCATCTTCCCAATCTCGCTGTTACTGGCCAGGTAAGTGGTATGAACTCTGATGGAATGCTTGGGCAGCCTACTGCCAGTGCGCTGGCAGCAAAGATGTACGAGGAACGGATGAAAAACACTAATTCGATGGATTCTGAGACATCCCAACCACTTCACGATGCTAGGATGGCTCTTTTGAAATCAGCAAACAGTAATCCAGGGTATGCTACTCCCAGGGTGTATTTGATTCTTTAATTCCCTTATGGTTTGTTGATCGATCCTTTCTCGTTGATACAGGCAACTGGTCCAGGGAAACCCAGGAAGTGTATCTGCTGCTTTACAGCAAATTCAGGCGCGAACGCTGCAAACCACAGTAACTACTTTGGCAACATGTTGCTACTGCTGCTATTAATACTATTTTTTTCTCCCTCCCTCCCTTATCTATTTAATGATTGAATATACAGGACATTAAAGCTGAGAACATGGGCACAGCTCAGAGATCTTTGCCAATGGATCCTTCTCTTTATGGGCAAGGAATTATGCAATCAAAACCTGGGATGGGAAGTTCAGGTAAATTTAAGCATTTAACTGTTCTATATGTGAGGTAGACATTGTGCAACATGATTATATTTTATTGAAGTGTTGTCCAGCATGCTAGAATCAGTAAAGTTTTGTGTGGATATTTATGGACTTGTTGAATGGTGTTGGTGGCAAGGAGAAAAAAAAGGTCAATGCTTGAAATGGGTGCTTCTCTATTTTACCCTATTGTTACATTCTTGGGTCCATGTATACCTGGTTATTACACAAAAATACCTTCAGTTGTATCATGCATCTATGCCATCTAGCACCATTTGAATAGTATTGTATGCTGGATACCCATGGCAAAGATTGAAGTATATCCTGATTAGTTGCCTCATTCCAAAATTTTCCCAGAGAAGTTCTGGATATGCATTGTAATCTTGCTTGATTCATAGCCCTTGAGTATTAGAGTTTGAGCCAATATGTTACATATGGTATCTACCCATGAATTTTCCTGATAAGAGCCAGCACAAGCGTACATTGGACTCGGGATTTTGTGTAAGATTGGTGGTTATTTCTTTGGTTGCCTCGTAAACTATCTCTTAGCTCATGTAAAACAATCTTCTTGTGGGTTTGTGATGCACTTTTGATCTCTAGGTAGGTACGCTCATTTACTGAACTAAAAGTGCTTTGCTTTCTTTCTTTCACTCTTTAGATTAAAGTGTATTATGTTGAAGGAATTTCGCATTCTTGATTCGTAAAAAATAGAAGAAACAGTAGCTTATCTTTATATATGTTTGTTATATAATTATGCCCAGTTTATGGATTCAGTGACATTTAGTAACTGTATATAGTAGCATAACCTCTATTCATTGTTCATAGTGATATATATTAATTGCAAGTTTGTAACTAGAAGAATTTCATTGCCCCAATCAATAAAAAGAATGTGAGAAGATCAGATGTCATGGACTTTATCATATGCCACCTCTGGCAGCAGATGGATTAGACTATGGAGACATGAAAACCTTACTATATATGAATATTAATCTATGTATAGGCGTCAGGTGTGTGTTCCTTAACGAATGCAAGATGAATTTTTTCTAGTTGTTGTTTTATTACTTTGTTATTTTACTTTAGTGATGAAGACACAATTGTCTCACTTTATTGTCTGGTAATGTTCCACTTTGGCTTCATTTGGTTTTTAGAAGTTTCTTGGTTTTTCAGCTTATGTGAAATCGGAATTTTTTTACCGCTTGCATTTCCGCTTTTGAGACAGTTGTTGATGAACATGGCATGCGACAAATCTTAGAAAAAAAAAAAAATGATGTTTTCACATAAAATATTTGATCCATTGTTGTGGGTATTGCCAAATTGGAAATCAACAAAAAGAAAAGAGACAAAAAAGAATAAGAATGTAAAGCAAAGACTAATTGATTTGGCAATCATCCTAACAAAGTTCTGATAGCTCACATTAAATTGTTGCCTATGAAGTCCATCTTAGTTTAAGTTTGCTTCTTTTTTCTTTGAAGCATTAAGGGTTTTATGGGTTGTCTAGTCATGCCCCAGCAATTTTGTAACTCTTCCATTGTATTCCTTCAGCAGGATTGAACCCTGGAGTTGGTGGGCTTCCGTTGAAGGGTTGGCCTTTGACTGTAAGTTAAATACTGGAAAATATCTGTTATAGAGATCCAGTTAACATATTTGATTTGTTACAGGTTCTTAAGTGAGGCCTTTTCTGGTTCATTCAGGGCATTGATCAGCTGCGGCCAAATTTAGGTGCACACACTCAGAAACCTTTGCTGCAAAATGCAAGTCAGTTTCAACTTTTGCCGCAGCAGCAACAACAGCAGCTTTTAGCTCAGGTCCAAGCACAAGGCAATCTAAGTAACACGCCAATGTATGGAGATATGGATCCTAGAAGATTTAGGGGATTACCAAGGGGTGCCTCAAGTGCAAAAGATGGACAACCAACTGTAAATGAGAGTTCTATGGGTTCTATGGGGTCTCCTGTGCAATCAATTTCCCAGGTGCAATTATTTCTACAGATAATGAAAAGTTATATTCATCAATGTAGCTAATGGAATCATGCAATAGTACTGAATGCAAAAACACATATGCATGCATTGTTTCATTAATTTCATCAACCACTCACTGAAGTTGAGTTTATTAATATAATTATGAATCCAGGTGTTCAGTGTTTGTTCATTATGTACAATTTAGTAATTAATTTGATGTGACGGGTTGGTTTCCCATCACTTTACTAGTCTGAATTTAGAAGTACTGCACGCCTTCAGTGAAATCCACTTTAATTTGATATCATGATGGTGATGAAAGAACTGGAGTGGTAAAAGCTGAATGATTTTGATGAACTATGGGCTCTCTTACATATTCATATCTTTACAAGATATTAGAGTTTATCTTAGCTAAATAGTCATTTCTGGTGCATGAACTTGTTGTTTATTGGTTATCTAAACTAGATTGAACATTGATATGAAAATAATTAAGTGAAAAAATTAAATGACTAAACCCACTCTTCTCCCCACCCTGCCCCGTATGAGCCTTGGGCTCCTGGTAAGTTCTTGCAGTTTACCTGATCTCACTGACATACTCTTTCCTCCCATATTGTGATTTAATATTCATATTTTTCTTTCAAGTATGGATCAGTTCAAATCTATGTTTCTTCTTTCTTTGGGAATGTATTGAAGATTTACTAGGATTTTACAATTCATTCGGAGCTTGGTTGGTTCTATAACAATGTACTTTATATTAATTCTCCATGAACCTTTAATGGTTTTCAGCAGATAAAGATGCCGCAGATGCAACAGTCTTCCTCTCAGCCACAACAAGATCCTTTACAGCAGCAAGTGCAACAGGTTTTGCTTATAGTTCTCTTGACATAATGATTTCAATTTTTTTTATCACTTAAATTTGTTTCCTTGGTTTATGGTTATGTATTATTCATACTTGCAATTTAATAGCAAGGATGATATTGCTAAACACTTTCTCTATTAGCACATCAGAGCATATATAGGGTTACAAGTGAACTACTTTCCTGAATGAAAGACCATACAACTTACATTTCCATCTCAACCTGTACAAAATAAGTATACCATTTGGAATTTAAGATAATCTAGTTTAAATAACACATAATTCCATTGCAAAGTCACAAAAGTAACAAATAATTCCATGGTAAAGTCACAAAAATCATCATTCTATAAGCAATACAACATTACAATCTGAGTTTCTAACTGTTACAGATCAGTTTTCATGAAGTTTTTGCAAGGACAGTAGAGAAGACAAAATTATAAGTTTGAATGGGAAGAGCTTCTGGTTCTTTTCTTAATAACGTTAGCTTCTGGTTCTTTTCATGAAGAATGTTAAAAGGCATAAACTCAGTCAAAAAATGAAGCTTCCATGGCAACAGAGACAGAGAATCAGCAACAGCAAAAGAGGATCAACAATGGAGTCTAAAAAGGATCGGCGATGACAAAACAAATAGCGATGGCAAAGCTATCGAGATAGGGAGAGTCGTGAGCAAGAGTTCAGTTTAGGGTTTTACTTTATTAATTTTTAGAATTTGATACTTTAAGGCAGGATCAAGTTTTTACCAAGCCCAACACTAGAGAAGCCCAAAAAACAATTAATTTCTGAGGTGTAAGCCTTACATGTGAGGCGGAGAGGCGTGCACCACATGCGCCTCAACTCTGTCTGAGGCGTAAGCTTCAGTTCCACCCCATGAGGTGCTGCCTTAGATCCCAAAAGCCACTGCCTCGCCTTGAGGCATACGCCTCAAATGATTTTTTTAAAGCCATGGTCATGATTATATCATCAAAATAGATACCTCCCAGATTATGTTTGTAGAACATAGTGTGAGCAGACTGAGCGTGCTTGTAATACTATTTTTTCATAGCTTTTGAGAATCTTTCGAACCAGGCCGTTGGAGATTGTTTGATGCCATATAATGCTTTCTTTAGAAGTCTACTTTCCCATCCATATTTGTAGTCGAAAGTAGGTGGAGTTTACATGAACACTTCTTCCTCTAATTCCCCATTCAGAAATGCATTTTTTAATATCAAATTGCTTTAGGGGTCAATCGACATTTATTGCCAAAGAGAGTAAAAGTGGCAAATGTTTCCTCGTAGTGTTGGCCATAGGTTTGAGTTAAGTCTCGAGCAACCAACGTAGCCTTATCTCTCCACTTGACCATCAACATTGTACTTTGTAGTGGATATCCATTTCTAGCTCACTGTATGTGTATGTTTACCCTGAGGTAATTTTGTTACTGTCCAAGTCTCATTTTTTAGAGTCCTCATTTCTTCTAAGATTGCTTCCCTCTACTTAGGAATACTTAGAGCTTCATGTTTAGAACCAGGGACCCATCATCAGTAATTTTTATGGTGAAGGCTCTAAAACTAGTTGATAGTTTGAGATATGAAACAATAATTAGATAAGGGATGTTTAGTATAGTCACGGGTTCCTTTCCCAAGAGCTATAGGTGATGGTGTTGAGCTAGAAGGTGGAGAAGTGTTACCTTGATCATTGCTAGGTTCAGATGGTGACTATGTTGGGTTTGTAGAGGCTGCAGATTCAGTACCACGAAAATCAGTATTTTGGCCCTCAATGGAAGTAGTATAGGTATCTTTATCAGATGAAATAAGGTTGTCAATACTAGGATTTTTAGTGTCAACACTAGGTGCACCAGTTTCTGGTATAGATAAAGCATGTAATTCCTTCATTATCTCTCTCCTCCATGAAGAGAATTTTCTCAAAAAAGATTTGTTTTCAGAAAATGTAATATCCATACTAACAAAAGTTTTACCCAAGCTAGGATCAAATCATTTAAAACCTTTTTGTGTTGGAGAAAAACCAAGAAAAATACACATAGTAGCAGGTATGATATTGCTGAATACGTTCTCTATTAACACATAAGCGTAAATGATAGATTATACAGCTAACACTATATATCATCCTATACAGATAAGTACACTATTTGAAATTTAAGATAGTATATAATACTGATATATAATAACAGTTACCTGGGAAAGTCAAGTTGAACAATGAAAAAAAATGATTTCTAGTGGTCCAAGTTTACTGCAAGTCATGATTGATGTTTATTTGTTATATGATAGAATAATCGGAAAAGGAAAGGGCCTACATCCTCTGGACCTGCAAACAGTACTGGTACAGGAACTACAGTTGGTCCTTCTCCCAACTCTCAACCATCAACTCCATCAACACATACTCCGGCTGAGGGAGTTGCTATGGCTGGTAATATGCAACATGTTAATGGCATGCCAAAGAGTTCAATGATGTATGGTGCTGATGGAGCAGGTGGTCTAGCTTCATCAACAAATCAGCTGGTATCCTTTGCAAACATATAATCTACACTGGAGGTCTGATATCTTCTAATATATCTACTGATAACAAACCTTCTATTGCAGGAGGACATGGACCATTTTGGAGATGTTGGCTCATTTGATGATAATGTAGAATCTTTTCTCTCACATGACGATGGAGATGGAAGGGATTTGTTTGGGACATTAAAGCGGAACCCTTCTGAACTTGCTGCGGAAACGTCAAAGGGTATTAAATGCTTTTGATATGCTTCTAAGATCGATGTGATTCACGTAGACCACTGCCAAGTAACTATGACTCTTCTCACTTCTTTCAGGGTTTACGTTCAGTGAAGTCAGTTCGATACGTTCAAGTAATAGCAAAGTTGTCTGCTGCCATTTTGCTTCAGATGGAAGATTTTTGGCAAGTGCTGGCCATGACAGGAAGGTATGATGCATTGTAACTTGTTCGGAATCAATTCCATGTAAATTCTTACTGTTGCCCTTCATATGGTCTGGACATTTGTACCTTATCTACTTAAAAAGGAGCTTTGTGGCAAAAAAAATGTGAAATACTATAGCCATACACTTACAATTAATCCTTGAACCTGCACACCTTAATAAGAGCATCATGTCTGTTTCTTAAAATAGATTGATATGCTCTTTTCTGGTTTTGCTGCTCGTTAGCATGCACTCAAAATTAGAACTTAATTGGTATGGCACCAACCAATTTATCATTGAAATATGTGTTTCAGCTGGAATACAATATTTTATTGTGGGAAATGATGGAGGTTAAATATCAAAGGGGCAACTGCCCTTTTGAATTGGTCACGCAGGAAACTGCCTTGTGAAAAAAGAACGTGTGCTAATGTGCCTTATGTTATGTCCATAGTTGAAAACGTGAATTTTCGTTAAAATGGATGGAAAATGAGATAATATTTTGATTTTTTTTTCCTAAATGACATATTTACCCCTAATAATAAATAAATAGTTATAAAAGGATAGAATAATATATAATTATAAAATAAATAAAAATTCAAGTTGGTCTCTTCGTCTTCCCAACAGTGTCTTAGGTTTTGATGAGTTCCTCACGCTAGTGTCTTCACCATCTGGGATCCCTCACACTTGTGTCATCATCGCCTCGGTGTCTTCATCATTTCGGTTTCGGAAGGTTGTTTGGGTTTAGGTCGATTCCGAGCAGCTCGGGCTTGTTGCTCCTCTATCGTATGGGATTCCAAATAAACAAACACAACGAACACAATGACAAGAAAGAATTTCAACGCCTCAATATCAAACCCGATGCCATGGGTTGAAACTTGATCTTGGTCGGTTATAGTCGAAGGTGGTCGGAGATCATCGAAGGAGGTCAAAGCTGTCACATATTTGAAGATGATGCCTCCGTATATCTATAGAGTAGGGAGAGATCAACGAGGACGACTCCGTTGTAGGACTGGCCTCCAGGACGAGCCCAGACTCGAAGACGCCAGATCCAATTGGATCAGTGAAGGTCATCAGAGTTGGTTCCCAGACTTGTCGGAGATGACAATGTTGGCGACAGGAGATGAAGGAACCCAGACTAGGAAGAGAGGATGGTAACCTCAAGACGTTACCATCTCATTTTTTAAAATTTAATTATTGTTAAAATAAATTTATGTTTTTTTTTTTGGATTTTTCAATTATTTTCAGATGAGACAGTTGTTGACTTTTGAATAGTAGAGGGGTAAACAGTCATTTCGTTAAACACAAATCTAATACATGATTGGGATCAAAACATAAGACATTATCCCACGTTTTTTTTTTTCACAAAGGAGTTTTCTGCATGTGACCATATTCAAAAGGGCATGTTTTGGTAATCCCCCAATGTTAAACTAACTGATCTTTAGAAAAAAAATTGACTCATTTTAGTCAAACTATGAGATGATTTTTGGTACTTGTAGTTGTAGGTTGTTATATCGAATCTGTGATTAAAAGGACTAGATTGTATTCCAAAGAACCAATTAACCTAATTCATGCATACGGATGGCCATTCCATTAGACGCTAGGTTTCATGTAAATATCAAAATTTGATTATTTGCCCAAACTCTTCCTTCCCGTTACTTTGTTATGGTAGTTTTACACATTTGGAGGCATGAGCTTATGTTATGTTAACCAAATTTTCCCATATAAGTTCTTGTCTATAAAGGAGATATATTCTTGTTTGGAAGAATTTTACGTGATTTCTTGTTAAAGAAATAATATATAGATGGTGTATCTTATATATCACATGTTAGTAGGTTGTTCTTTGGAACATGGATACTCTGCAAACTGAGAGCACCCCAGAAGAACATACTCATATAATTACTGATGTTCGCTTTAGACCTAATTCAACTCAGCTGGGAACATCTTCATTTGATACAACCGTGCGACTTTGGGATGCCGCAGAAGTAAGTTTCTAACATCCATTGCTCTCTTATGCAAACTTTGTTTTTGCCTTATGTAACTTCTGTCAAATATCTGTTAAGAATGGTTGCTCTGAAATTGCATCTCCTCTGACCCATGCCTTTTGCTTCTCATGTCATGTCAGTAGTTTCACTCTTCTAGCAATGTTGATTATGATATGATTTTGTTTTTATCATTCAACATAAAAGTTGGGATCTCTAGTTTGTGCTATCGAAATGCAGGATATTGTTTAATTTCATGGGAACTTACTGTTGTTTTCATCCTTGCAGCCGAACTATTCCTTACAGATATACAGAGGGCATACATCACATGTGGGGTCCCTTGATTTCCACCCTAAGAAGAATGACCTTTTCTGTTCCTGTGATGATAACAATGAGATCCGCCTCTGGAATATCAATCAGAATTCTTGTAGCCGTGTTTCAAAGGCTGGTCCCGAACTCTCTTCTTCATCTTTTTCCTTTTAATCTTTAAGCTCAACCAGCTTTGGGCTCTTTCCTATAATAATAGCTATTCGCCATTTATTGGAACAGGGAGGTAGCACACAAGTTAGGTTTCAGCCAAGAATCGGACAGCTATTGGCTGCTGCATCGGAGAATGTTGTGTCCATCTTTGATGTTGAAACTGACAGGCGGATCCATTCGTTTCAGGTATAACCACTTCTTTCAGAAAAGGTTGCAAAAATAATCGAAGTCCCTCATTATACTTCATCCAGAGTGCCATGTTTTTTTTATGTCGTTTTAGAATTTATAATCTTTATTCATTTATTTTCTTAGGGACACTCCACAGAGGTAAACCGTATTTGTTGGGATACAAGTGGGGAGTATCTGGCATCCGTCAGTCAAGAGTCTGTTAGAGTATGGTCATTGGCGTCAGGAGAGTGTGTTCATCAGCTCAGCTCCAGTGGAAACAAGTTCCATTCTTGTGTTTTCCACCCAAGCTATTCTACTCTCTTAGTCATTGGAGGCTACCAGGTGATATAGTTTTTTCCTTTCTGTTTTTGCGAGTACAACTTCACTATTATTGGTTTAAATGTGTATTTCAAATTATTCCATCACTTTATATTCAAGGAAATCTTCCAAAAAAAAAAAAAAAAACATTTTCTGGAACATTTATCTCCTAGCTATAAACCCCAGAGTATGCTCATGGTAGTATTACAGTCTGATACAGTTTCATTGGAGGTTACTGAACCATTGCTTACTGTTTTGTCACATCTATGCTGCCTTCAAATTCCTCATGCAAATGGAACTGTTCCATAATGTGTTATATGTTGTGGTTGTGGCGATCTAGTATCTTGGACTTATAATTTGTTGCACATAAGAGCGTATTAAGGTTATGAAGTCATTTTATCTCAATATTTTTATCTAGTGAGTATGGGAGTGATGAAAAATTACTAGCTTGTCTGTGATGAAGTTCTCAAATTTCATTAGTTCTGGCATAAAACAGATATGGAACTGTCGATTTGATTCTAAATCATTATTTTGCAGTCATTGGAGCTGTGGAACATGGCAGAGAACAAGTGCATGACGGTTCAAGCTCATGAGTGCGTGATTTCATCATTGGCACAATCACCAGTAATGGGAATGGTTGCATCCGCCAGTTATGACAAATCTGTTAAAATTTGGAAATAAGAACCTCCCGAGCTAGAAAAAGGATGTCGATATTGTGTTTATAATTTGATAGTGTTTACCTGCAATAAGTGATACGGGGTTTCATTCTGGGATATGGTGGATTGCTTTGCTATGTTACATTTGTTGGGTGTTAGGTGCAATATGTACACATCTTATAATGCAAATTTATATTTACGTAAATGGATTTGGGTTTGAGATTTCTAGCGAAGTATTATGTTGTTTATTTCATTCAAACATAAACTTTATTGTATTTTCAATCTTTTAATATATATCACTTTACTTTAGATGAGTTATCTTTAGGGATATTTATACACGATATTTGAGTTATTGCTGAACCCTAAACTACTAAACCTGAACCAAAAGCCTCGAAACCTGGACTACTAAACCCTTATCAATAAAACCTTAACATATACCCTTAAACCTTCAACCATAAAATCAAGAACCCTAGAGGCTCAAACAATAAACTCTTGACCCCTAATCTATTAAACCCTAAACCCTTTAACATTTACACTAAGTGTACAGGTTGTAAAGTGTTAGTGCGCTTAGGTTCTATATTGTTAGCGTTTAGGTTCCAAAGTATGAATATTCGGGATCCAATTTTTGTGTGTGTTCCGGTTCTAAATTGTTAGGCTCGTTTTAATTTT